>JARQOD010002922.1:0-54181 GCA_033576555.1 Oophaga sylvatica | reverse complement strand
GCCCAATACTGGCCCTTTTGTCGAGTTCCCTATTACTGCATCGATCCCCCAATACTGACCGCTGCTCCATGTTCTTATTACTGCCCCCTACACCCAATACTGAGCCCCCGCCAATTTCCCCCTTTTACTGCTCCTGAACCCCAATAATAGCCGCTGCTGCCATGTGTCCCTATTATTCCGTCCCCCAATACGGCCGCCTCCCAATTTTTGTCCCTTTTACTGCAACTGCTTGTGGTTCGTGTGACCTCTAAATTCTAAAGCGCCCTTTAGATTTTAAAAGGGCCAGGTGCAAGTGCCCTAGAAAACAGCGCCCGCATTTTTTCCCCTAGAATGTAAAATTGCCCCGTTTGGGGCCCCCTAGACATCACAAAAACCCCGTTTCCCCCATAACAATAAGTGCCCACTTTTCACTTAAAATCTCCCAGTCTCCCCCCTTTCGCTCCCCAACACAGTGTGAGCCCCCTCACTGGGTATATACTGACCCCCTTAATACCCCAAAATAATTTTTAAAGGCTCCAACATGTATATGGCCCCCCCACTATAATCCCCCCACCATAAAGGCCCCTTTAAGCCCCATATAGCTAATACATCAAAAGTCCTCAATATAGTATAAAGCACCCCTAAGGGGGGCCCCTGTATTGTAATAAAACCCCATAGGCCCTCTGTATTTAATGCACCCCACAGGCACTTTTAATGAAAAGCACCCCCTATGGGCCCCCGTAGTATAATGCCCCCCCATAGGCCCCCTCTGAATTAAAACACCACCATAGGCAGCCCCTGTATTTTAATGCACCCCCCTACAGCCTTAAATGTAATGCACCCCCAAGCACCCCTATAATTAATGCACCCCCATAGGCACCCTTTTAAAGAATGCAACCCCCCTAGGGCCCCCCCCTTATTTTAAAGCACCCCCATGACAACCTCTATAAGTAATGCCCCCCTAGGCGCCTCTATAAGTAATGCACCCCCATAGGGAGCCTCTTAATTAAGCACCCCCCTAGGCCCCCCCCCCCCGCCTCTATAATGTAATGCGCCCCCAAAGCAGACTCTATATAGAATGCATCCCATAGGCAACTCTAAAATGTAATGCACCCCCTGGGCCCCGTTTTTGTAATGCACCCCCTGGGCAGCCTCTATATTGTAATGCCCCCCCAAGGGCAGACTCTTTTTTGTAATGCACCCCCATGGGCAGCCCTTATGTAAGCACCCCCATAGGCAGACTCTATAGTGAATGCCCCCCATAGGCACCTCTGTATTGTAATGCCCCCCCCATGGGCGTCTGTATTGAAATTGCCCCCCCCTGGGCAGCCTCTGTATTGTAATGAAACCCCCATAGGCAGACTTATAGTGAATGCCCCCCCATAGGCAGCCTCTATATTGTAATCACCCCCATAGGCACCCTAAAAAATTTGTAAGCACCCCCATGGGGCCAGGTGTTATTGTAATGCACCACCATAGGAAGACTCTATAGTGTAATGCACCCCCATAGGCAGCCTCTGTATTGTAATGCACCCCCATAGGCAGCCTCTGTATTATAATGCACCCCCATAGGCAGACTGTATATTGTAATGCACCCCCATAGGCAGCCTCTGTATTGTAATGCACCCCCATAACAATAATAATAAATCCAGTACTCGCCTCTCTTCCTCCCGGCTCCTGCGCTGCTCCCTGCTTTCCCTCTCAGCGTCTGACAGCGGGCGCCGGACAGTGACATCATTGTTCCCGCTGTCAGATGCTGAGAGGGGGATGATGGGAGAAGGAGCCCACACTCCTCTCTCAATGCGATGCCGGGCGGCACAGGGCCCCACCGCCTGCTCAGGGCGTAGCTCCGGGTGGGCCGCCTTAGAGCGCGGGGCCCGGGGCCACCGCCCCCTCTGTCCCCCAGTAGCTACGCTACACCTACTGCTAATAAGTTGGATATAAGGAACTGATGTCCCTATGATGTGTGCATTTTTGTTTTATGTGGCCATCATCAAGTTATTAGACACATATTTCTAGAGCCATGCAATATTAGCCATTTAGGAGTAAAGGACACCGCTGGTGGTGTATCTATATAATATTGATGTGCTGTTATGCAGGGATCAGCCGCAAATATCTCTTCAGACTTATTTGAGGGGTCTAAGTTTTATACTTAACAAAATCAAGTATTTAATATCAACCCTATTCACTTGAACCTGACATACAGGTGTACGCTGCCATTTTTCCCACCTTTAAGGGGTGTATCTTCATTTGTTGTGTCAGATATAAGGCTCACTTATTATAGGGGCAATTGTAGGACACTAGGGTCAGCCTACGTTGAGCGGGGGCGCCAATCTCGTGTGGGCTATCTTAAGGTGCCAACCTCCGCGGCAAGGCAGGGAACAGAATAGGGAATATCTATAGGGTATATATTTAGTGTGCACTTTTTAATATGTGTGATGGTTGTTTCTGTCCGTTTTTAAATATATACAAAATAAAGATTATATTTTAATATTTTTTGGGGGTTCTTTACACATGATTATGGATCATACAACTTACAAGCATCTGATGGCTCCGGTGATGCACTGTACTACTGTAGTGCCATGTATCATCACTGCCTGTCAGTGTAATAATAACGGCCCCATTCACATGAGATAAGTGTTGGCTGAACAGTTATTTGGCAGATGGCTATCTCTCCCGACTCCCCCATACACTCAAATATTCCCGCTTTCCTGTGGTCTTTATGAGAGTCGCCTCCAGACTCCTCTAGCGGAGGATTATCTACAGGAAGAACAAGCATACATAGTAACATAGTTATTAAGGTTGAAGGAAGACTTTAAGTCCATCTAGTTCAACCCATATCCTAACCTAGCCTGCCCTAACATGTTGATCCAGAGGAAGGCACAAAAAAACCCATGTGGCAAACAGTAAGCTTCACATTGGGGAAAAAAAATTCTTCCCAACTCCACATATGGCAATCAGACTAGTTCCCTGGATCAACGCCCTGTAAGGGGATAGAATAATATTACTGCTTTATCTTTCCTCCTTAGTAGGTCCCGGTACTGTATGTTCTAGAGTACTATAAGTTAATGTGTACTTGTTGCTATGTTGTGGTACTGCTACATAATTATATGTATTACCGCTTATAAATAATGGTACTGCTACATTAATAAGTGTATTTATGTTTCCTGTAAATTCCGTATTTTCCGGCGTATAAGACGACTTTTTCACCCTTGAAAATCTTCTTAAAAGTCGGGGGTCGTCTTATACGCTGGGTACGGACCAATCTGCATATGGTGGGGGGAGTGGTCCCGATGACGAAGGAAGGGGGCGTCTGACAGGGAAGGTGTTGGATACCTCATCGTATCAGCGGTGTTCTCTGCGGGTCTAGGTGCTGGGGGCGGCGGCTCCTCTTTGTGCAGCGTGGGGGCTCTGTGCTGGGGGACTGCGGCAGCAGCTCTTTGTGCAGAGTCGGGGCTCTGCCGGCATTTCCTCAATCCCCGGAGGCCCCGGCAGCTCCATTGCTGCGATGCGGTGGCCTCCGGAAAAATGGCCGCTGCATCCTCAGATTCAGATCTCGTCTCAAGATCTCGGGAGACGAGATCTGAAACTGAATATGCGCCGCCCTCAGCGGCCATTTTCCCTGAGGCCACCGCATCACAGCAATAGAGCTGTCAGGGCCTCCTGGGATTGAGGAAATGCCGGTAGAGCCCCAACTCTGCACAAAGAGCCACCGCCACAGTCCCCCAGCACAGAGCTCCCACGCTGCACAAAGAGGAGCCGCCGCTGCCCCCCAGCACAGAGCCACCACGCTGCACAAAGAGCAGCCGCTGCAGAGAGCACCGCTGATACGATGAGGTATCCAACACCTTCCCTGTGAGACGCCTCCTCCCTTCGTCATCGAGACCACTCCCCCACCATATGCAGATTGGTCCGTACCCAACGTATAAGATGACACCCGGCGTATAAGAAGACCCCCCACTTTTAAGAAGATTTTATATTTTGCCTGGAAAAGATGGGAGGGTCGTCTTATACACCCAGTCGTCTTATGCACCAGAAAATACGGTTTGTATAATTAATAACATGTTCCTTTGTACTGTAATGTACATCTAGTGTCATAATACTGTGTATTTTATTCGTGCTTATTATAGTGCCCAAGTTTGGCCACTAGATGGGGGCACTACAGTGTACAGAGCTTTTAGTTAGTGTGTAGTGTAGGAAACAGTTAATTATAGGAGGGGCTGCTGTGAGTTAAGATAGGAACATTTCCTGCATTTTCCTTAGTTTTGGCTTGAGTGCACTTGCCGTGAGCACGGGCTCAGGAGCTCTGGGTTAAGACCCTATCTGCTTCCCTGGGCTTTAGTGCTCAGGGAAACCGCCCGCAATATTTAAGCGAGAAGTCCAGCCATTCACAGCATCAGGCCAGGATAGCAGCGGGCCAGTACAGCAAGGAATCACAGTGGACTAGGAACAGAGTCTTGAGACAGAAATAGTGACAACGTGGGGACACAGGTGGCTCCAGAATGTGGCAACTCATCACTTGGGCTAATGCCCTCAGATCCGGGGCGAAACGGCAGAGGGAACACTCAGATGTAGTGAGCTTGGACCAGGAGAACACTGTGCCTTCACAGGAGACAGTACAGGAGGGCAGTTTGCTCGCCATGTGGCAACTGACATCGGGGACAGAGCATCTAATATCTGGGGCGAAACAGGCAGAGGAGTGTCTAACCGTGGCAGTGCTAAACAGGGAGGATGCTGAGGACCCGTCAGGGACGGTTCGACCCGGGTACGTGCTGTGTAACGGAGTGAGAAGTACAGGGAAAGAGAAGGAACGGTGCAATGTGAAACGTGATTGATGCTGTGAAAACTGTGGATGTGCTGTGTAAAGAAACCAGTAAAGATGTACAGTTCAAAGTTGAATTGGACTGTGTCTCAGTTAATGTGAAATCGTCTGGAGAGGTACCTCCACATCAGAGGAAAGATCCGGTGGGAGCTGGACCTGGAGACACAGGTATGCTGACTAATGGACATTATTTTCCTGTGCAGGGAGGCTAGGGCACAGATGCCCCTGTATACTCGGCCATGACTAAGTCCCTGGCCTTCCCTCACAGCCCTATCAAGGAATCTAGTGTATATACCCTGTAACATTATACTTTTCAAGAAAGGCATTCAGGCCCTTCTTACATTTTAGTAGGGAATCACACATTATAATATCATTCGGCGGAGAGTTCAATAGTCTCACTGCTCTTACAGTAAAGTATCTGCATCTGTGATTATGATGCCCCCCGTCACAGGTCTAAGAGTAAAAAGATTATTAGAAAGGTCTTTGTACTGTCCCCTCATAAATTTATACATTATAATAAGATCACCCCTAAGCCTTTGTTTTTCCAAACTAAATAACCCCAAGTGTAATAACCTGTCTTGGTATTGCAGTGCTCTAATAACCTTGGTCGCTCTTCTCTGCACCCGCTCCTGTTCAGCTATGTCATTCTCATACACCGGAGACCAGAACTGTACATGGTATTCTAAGTGTGGTCGCACTAGTGACTTGTATAGAGGTAAAATTATGTTCTCCTCATGAGCATCTATGCCTCTTTTAATGCATCCCATTATTTTATTTGCCTTGGCAGCAGCTGCCTGACACTGGCCACTAAATGTGAGTTTGTCTCCACCCATACACCCAGGTCTTTTTCAGTGACCGTTTTGCCCAGTGTTTTACAATTAAGCACATAATTATTCATCTTATTTCTTCTGCCCAAGTGCATGACCTTACATTTATCCCCATTAAAGCTCATTTGCCATTTATCAGCTCAAGCTTCTAGTTTACATAAATCCTCCTGTAATATAAAATTGTCCTCCTCTGTATTGATTACCCTGCAGAGTTTAGTGTCATCTGCAAATATTGAAATTCTACTCTGTATGCCCCTTCAAGATCATTAATAAATATGTTAAATAGAAGCGACCCCAATACTGACCCCCTGTGGAACCCTCTGCTAACTGTGACCCAGTCCGAATGTGCTCCATTAATAACCACCCTTTGTTTCCTATCCCTGACCCAGTTCTTAACCCACTTACACATATTTTCCCCTATCTCCATTGTTCTCAATTTATGTATCAACCTTTTGTGTGGCATCGTATCAAAAGCTCTTGAAAAGTCCATGAACACCACGTTCACTGTGTTCCCTTGGTCCAGTCCGGAACTTACCTCTTCATAAAAGCTTATCAGATTAGTCTGACAATTATGCAAATTATCTCTTCAGAGAGGAAGAGAGCTAGAACTCTAGTGCCACCTATTGGAAGGTAGCAATCCTACAAGTCATTGTCAACCCTTTAACGAGCCTTGTCACATGACCTAGGATAATAGCCAAACCAGAATCTCAATTTGCAGACACTGTGTTTCGGGGTACTACCCCTCGTCAGTGCAAAGCGGAGATCTGGTTTGGCTATTATCCTATCCTAGGTGCAGTGCAGATATCTTTGCTGTCTTGATTTGCTTTTTACAGAATTTATTTAATTTTCTGTATTTATTTAACCCCTTACTGCCATCAGACGTACTATCCCGTCCATGGTACCTGGGCCCGTATGACCATGGACGGGATAGTATGTCCCAGAGATCGGACGCGCTCCCGGTGGGAGCGCAGCCGATCGCGGCCGGGTGTCAGCTGATTATCACAGCTGACACCCGGCACTGTGTCAGGAGCGGTCACGGACCGCTCCCGGCACATTAACCCCTAGCACACCGCGATCAAACATGATCGCGGTGTACTGGGGGCACAGGGGAGGATCGCACAGGGTGGGGGCTCCCTGCGCGCCCCCCTGAGACCCTCAGAGCAGCGCGATGTGTCGCGCTGTTCCGAGGGTCCGTCCTCCCTCCAGGTCCCCGGATCCAAGATGGCGCCGGGGTCCTGCAGGGAGGTGGCTTCCTCAGTGCCTGCTGAAAGCAGTCACTGAGAAGCCTGCAGCGATGCCAGAGCGATCGCTGGTGTGACAGAGTGCTGTGCACACTGTCACACCAGCGATCTGCTAAAATACAGTGATGTCCCACCCTGGGACAAAGTAAAAAAGTTAAAAAAATAAAAATAAAAATTGTTTAAAAAAAATCATAAAAAAAAAAAAATATTCCCCAATAAATTCATTTTTTCCTGTAAATAAAAAAACAAAAACAATAAAAGTACACATATTTGGTATCGCCGCGTCCGTAACGACCCCCCCCTATAAAACTGTCCCACTAGTTAACCCTTTTAGTGAACGTCACGTGCTCAAAAATGGTACCAATAAAAACGTCACCTCGTCCCGCAAAAAATAAGACCTCACATGACTCTGTGGGCCAAAATATGCAAAAATTATAGCTCTCAAAATGTGATGATGCAAAAACTATTTTTTGCAATAAAAAGCGTCTTTTAGCGTGACAGCTGCCAATCATAAAAACCCGCTATAAATAGTAAATCAAACCCCCCTTTATCACCCCCTTAGTTGGGGAAAAATAATAAAATTAAAAAAAAGTATTTATTTCCATTTTCCCATTAGGGTTAGGGTTGCGGCTAAAGTTAGGGTTAGGGTTGGCGCTAAGATTAGGGTTAGGGTTGGGATTAGGGTTATGGGTGTGTTAGGGTTAGGTTTGTGGTTAGGGTTGGGACTAGGGTTAGGGGTGTGTTGGGGTTAGGGTTGGAGTTAGAATTGGGGGGTTTCCGCTGTTTAGGCACATAAGGGGCTCTCCAAATGTGACATGGCGTCTGATCTCAATTCCAGCCAATTCTGCATTGAAAAAGTCAAACGGTGCTCCTTCACTTCTGAGCTCTGCCATGCGCCCAAACAGTAGTTTACCCCCACATATGGGGTATCAGTGTTCTCTGGACCCCAAGAGTTATTGTGTAATTTATCCTATTTCTTCTGTTACCCTTGGGAAAATAAAAAACTGGGAGTAAAAATATCATTTTTTTAAAAAAAAAAAAATGATTTTTTGTTTTTACGACTGTACGTTATAAATTTCTGTGAAGCACTTGGGGCTTCATTTCGCTCACCACACATCTAGATAAGTTCCTTGTGGGGTCTATTTTCCAAAATGGGGTCACTTGTGGGGGGTTTCCACTGTTTAGGCGCATCAGGGGCTCTCCAAATGCGACATGACGCCCCCAGACCATTCCATCAAAGTCTGCAATCCAAAACGTCACTACTTCCCTTCCGAGCCCCAACGTGTACCCATACAGTAGTTTTCTCCCACATATTGGGTATCAGCGTACTCATGACAAATTGGACAACAACTTTTGGGGTCCAATTTCTCCTGTTACCCTTGTGAAAATAAAATATTGGGGACGAAAAAATCATTTTTGTAAAAAAAAAAAAAAAAAGATTTTTATTTTACAGCTGTACGTTATAAACTTCTGTGAAGCACTTCGGGGTTCAAAGTGCTCACCACACATCTAGATAAGTTCCTTGAGGGGTCTAGTTTCCAAAATGGTGTCATTTGTTGGGGTTTCCACTGTTTAGGCAGATCAGGAGCTCTCCAAACACGACATGGCATCCAGCCAATTCTGTGTTGAAAAAGTCGAACGGCGCTCCTTCCCTTCCAAACTCTGCCATGCACCTAAACAGTGGTTTACCCCCACATATTGGGTATCAGCGTACTCAGGACAAATTGCACAATAACTTTTGGAGTCTTGTTACCCTTGGGAAAATAAAACTTGGGGTGAAAAGATCATTTTTGTGGAAAAAATATGATTTTTTTAATTTTACGGCTCTACGTTATAAACTTGTGTGAAGCACTTTGGGGTTCAAATTGCTCACCAAAGATCTAGATAAGTTCCTTAGGGGGTCTAGTTTCCCAAATGGGGTCACTTGTGGGGGGTTTCCACTGTTTAGGCACATCAGGGGCTCTCCAAATGCAACATGGCGTCCAATCTCAATTCCAGCCAATTTTCTTTGGAAAAAGTCAAATGATGCTCCTTCCATTCCGAGCTCTGCTGTGCGCCCAAACAGTGGTTCCCCCCCACATATGGGGTATCAGCGTACTCAGGACAAATTGGACATCAACTTTTGTGGTCCAATTTCTCCTGTTACCTATGGGAAAATAAAAAATTAGTAACTAAGATAATTTTTGTGGGAAAAAAATAGGATTTTTTATTTTCATGCTCGGGCATTATAAACTTGTGTGAAGCACTTGGGGGTTCAAAGTGCTCACCAAAGATCTAGATAAGCTCCTTAGGGGGTCTAGTTTCCAAAATGGGGTCACTTGTGGGGGGTTTCCACTGTTTAGGCACATCTGGGGCACTGCAAACGGAACATGACCCCCATCAACGTCTGCATTCCAAAACGTTACTGCTTCCTTTCCAAGCCCTGTCGTGCGCCCAAACAGTTTCCCCCTCCCACATATGGGGTATCAGCGTACTCAGGACAAATTGGACAACAACTTTTGGGGTCCAATTTCCTTGGGAAAAATCAAAAATTTGGGACTAAAAAATCATTTTTGTGGAAAATTGTTTTTTTTATTTTTCAGACCCAGGCATTATAAACTTTTGTGAAACACTTGGGGGTTCAATGTGCTCACAACAGATCTAGATAAGTTCCTTAGGGGGTCTAGTTTCCAAAATGGTGTCACTTGTGGGGGTTTCCACTGTTTAGGCACATCAGGGGCTCTCCAAACACGACATGGTGTCCAATCTCAATTCCAGCCAATTTTAGTTTGAAAAAGTCAAACGGCGCTCCTTCCCTTACGAGCTCTGCCGTGTGCCCAAACAGTGGTTTTCCTCCACATATTGGCTATTGGCGTACTCAGGAGAAATTGCACAACAACTTTATCTGTCCATTTGCTTCTTTTACCCTTGTGAAAATAAAAAAAAAGTTTGTAATAGATCATTTTTGTGGCTAAAAAGTTAAATATTCATTTTTTCCTTCCACGTTGCTTCAGCTCCTGTGAAGCACCTGAAGGGTTAATAAACTTCTTGAATGTGGTTTTGAGTACCTTGAGGGGTGCAGTTTTTAGAATGGTGTCACTTTTGGGTATTTTCTGCTATATAGACCCCTCAAATTGACTTCAAATATGAGGTGGTCCCTAAAAAAAGGCTTTGTAAATTTTGTTGTAAAAATGAGAAATCGCTGGTCAACTTTTAACCCTTATAATTTCCTAAGAAAAAAAAAAATTTGGTTCCAAAATTGTGCTGATGTAAAGTAGACATGTGGGAAATGTTATTTCTTAACTATTTTGTGTGACATATTTCTCTGTTTTAAGGGAATAAAAATTCAAAGTTTGAAAATTGCTAAATTTTCAAAATTTTCGCCATATTTGCGTTTTTTTTTTTTCAAAAATAAACGCAAGTTATATGGAAGAAATTTTACCACTAACATGAACTACAATATGTCACGAGAAAGCAATCTCAGAATTGCGAAGATCCGTTGAAGCGTTCCAGAGTTATAACCTCATAAAGAGACAGTGGTCAGAATTGTAAAAATTGGCCCGGTCATTAACGTGCAAACCACCCTTGGGGGTGAAGGGGTTAATTCCTCATCACTACCTACTTGCTTTAAAACTCTAAATGCTTTCTTTCTGTCACTTATCGGCTCTATTTAGCCATAAATGAATTATCCTCTGAAATTCAGGATGCCAGATCCTTCTCTGCCCTTTCATCATCTGTCGGGAGACCCCCAAATACATTATATAGTCGCCCAAACCCCCCGAAATCAGTGATTTCATGTAACTTTAGTCTAATGTGTATAGGGGTGATAAAAGGTAACTTATAGGACGCTGCCTCTGGCCCGGCCTAATAGACCTTCATACATTGCAGCCCAGACACCATTATTAGGCATGTAAGTATCGTAGTAACTAGGCCGCCCCATACTATCGAGTACTTGGGGGCGGAGGGCATTCAGCCTGATTATGTCACATGTTCTTAGATTCCATGTTTGCTTGTGACAGCAGTAAGTGGTTAAATTGCCGGGGTTTTTGTTGCAGCCGCACCTGTGCCGACCCTGCGGTGTACATCTATGTTCTGAAGCCCAAAAGGGTTAATTTTTTTAAAACAAGTGTTTGTGTTAAAAAATAACAAAATGTGTCTTCTGCTTTTTTATGTTTTTTTTTTCTTTTTACAAGAATTGTAACCAATTTTAATATCATAATATTTCTGGTGTTTTCCTGTAATATAGGAAAGCCTAAGGCCATAAATAAATCCCATAAATCACTGTACATGGAGACTTTGGGATCAGATAATTTCTGTCTTTTATAAAAGCCTCAAACTTCTGTGTGTGAATCAGAGCTGAGATCTAACGTGATAGAAGATTACAGTGCGGGGAAGACGGGAAACATTCATATAGACGCCGGTGGGGATGGAGTCAGTGACGACTCTGGACAAATATGTTTCTAGAGCCGTAGTAGAAGATGAAGATGTCGTCCTCATCATGAAGTACCATATATACTCGAGTATAAGCCGACCAGAGTATAAGCCGACCCCCCTAATTTTGCCACAAAAAACTGGGAAAATTTATCGACTCTAGTATAAGCCTAGGGTGGAAAATGAGGCAGATACTGGTAAATTTCAAAAATAAAAATACCGTAGATACCAATAAAAGTAAAATTAAAGTAGGTTAAATGTTTTTGAATGGCCATATTGAATCAGGAGCCCCATATGCTGCTCCACAGATTATGTCCCATATGCTGCCCCATAGATTATGTCCCATATGCTGCCCCATAGATTATTCTCCATATGCTGCCCATGTTTTATGCCCCACAAGATGCTCCATAGATTGTGCCCCATATGCTGCCCCATGTATTATGCCCTTATATGATGTTCCATAAATTATGCCCATATGCTGCCCATGTATTATGCCCCATATGCTGCCTCATGTATTATGCCCCCATATGATGCTCCATAGATTGTGCCCCATTTTCTGCCCATGTATTGTGCCCTATATGCTGCCCCATGTATTGTGCCCCATATGCTGCCTAATGTATTATGCCCCCATATGATGCTCCATAGATTATGCCCCATATGCTGCCCATGTATTGTGCCCTACATGCTGCCCCATGTAATATGCCCCACAAGATGCTCCATAGATTGTGCCCCATATGCTGCCCCACAAGATGCTCCATAGATTGTGCCTCATATGCTGCCCATGTATTGTGCCCCATATGCTGCCCCATGTATTATGCCCCACAAGATGCTCCATAGATTGTGCCCCATATGCTGCACCATGTATTATGCCCCACAAGATGCTCCATAGATTGTGCCCCATATGCTGCCCCACAAGATGCTCCATAGATTGTGCCTCATATGCTGCCCCATGTATTATGCCCTCATATGATGCTCCATAGATTATGCCCCATATGCTGCCCCATGTATTATGCCCCCATATGATGCTCCATAGATTGTGCCACATATGATAGTATAGGTCCCTTATGCTGCCGCTACAAATGAAAAAAAAAATGACATACTCACCTCTCGTCGCTGGGGGCCAGGTGCTGGCGTCCTGAGCAGGCGGGGACACCGGCGCGCTATGGGGGACAGGTGCCGGTGTCACCACTGGCTCAGGCACCGGAACCTGCAATATTCACCTGTCCCTGGTCCACCGCTGAACACCGCTGTCTTCGGGTCCCCTGGCAGTGAATGCTCAGGCAGAAGGCGCTAACTACGTCATCGCACCCTCTGACCTGAACATTCACAGCTAGAGGACGCAAGGACACAGCGGCGAGCAGCGGTGGACTGGGAACAGGTGAATATCGCATATACTCACCACCTCCTGGTGCCGTCTCCGCAGCCCCTTCTCTTCTCCCACGGTCTCCGGCAGCTATGCCTAACTTCAGCGGTCACGTGGTACCGCTCATTAAAGTCATGAATATGTACTTATTCATGACTTTAATGAGCAGTACCACTGATGGCTGAACACAGGCGCCGGAGACCGTGGGAGAAGAGCAGAGACCGCGCAAGGAGAGGGTGAGTATATAGGACAGCTGCGCCCCCCCTCCCCCGCCGACCCCCTGGTATATGACTCGAGTATAAGCCGAGAGGGGGACTTTCAGCCCTAAAAAATGGGATGAAAATCTCGGCTTATACTCGAGTATATACGGTAGTTATTTCTCCTGTCACGTGTAATGAATATCTCCTGCAGTATTGCTAATGCCGATTCCAGTGTCGGTAAATGAGGCGAGAATTAGCGTTATGGAAGATGAGTCTATGAGAAACGTATTCAGCTGCCGACTCCGAGGAAGAAACTGCTTGTTGTCTGTGGCCTAAATATATATGTTTTATTAGTACAGTCATGGCCAAAAGTTTTGAGAATGACACAAATATTATATTTTCACATGATCTGCTGCCCTCTGGTTTTTATGTGTGTTTGACAGATGTTTTTATCACAGACAGAAATATAATAATTGCAAACATATGAATAACAAAAGCTTATATTGACAGTTAGAATGAGTTAATGCAGCAAGTCAATATTTGCAGTGTTGACCCTTCTTCTTCAGGACCTCTGCAATTCTCCCTGGCATGCTCTCAATCAACTTCTGGACCAAATCCTGACTGATAGCAGTCCATTCTTGCACAATCAATGCTTTCATTTTGTCAGAATTTTTAGGTTTTTGTTTGTCCACCCGTCTCTTGATGATTGACCACAAGTTCTCAATGGGATTAAGATCTGGGGAGTTTCCAGGCCATGGACCCAAAATCTCTGTTATGTTCCCTGAGCCATTTAGTTATCACCTTTGCTTTATGGCAAGTTGCTCCATCATGCTGGAAAAGGCATTGTTGATCGCCAAACTGCTCTTGGAGGGTTGGGAGAAGTTGCTCTTGGAGGACATTCTGGTACCATTCTTTATTCATGGCTGTGTTTTTTAGGCAAGACTGTGAGAGAGCCGATTCCCTTGGCTGAGAAGCAACCCCACACATGAATGGTTTCAGGATGCTTAACAGTTGGCATGAGACAAGACTGGTGGTAGCGCTCACCTTGTCTTCTCCGAATGAGGCGTTTTCCTTATGTCCCAAACAATCAAAAAGGGGATTCATCAGAGAAAATAACTTTACCCCAGTCCTCCGCAGTCCACTGCCTGTACCTTTTGCAGAATATCAGTCTGTCCATGATGTTTTTTCTGGAGAGAAGTGGCTTCTTTGCTGCCCTCCTTGAGACCAGGCCTTGCTCCAAGAGTCTCCGCCTCACAGTGCGTGCAGATGCACTCACACCTGCCTGCTGCCATTCCTGAGCAAGCTCTGCACTGCTGGTAGCCTGATCCCGCAGCTGAAACACTTTTAAGAGACGGTCCTGGCGCTTACTGGTCTTTCTAAGGCGCCCTGGCGCCTTTTTTGCAACAATGGAACCTCTCTCCTTGAAGTTCTTGATGATGCGATAGATTGTTGACTGAGGTGCAATCTTTCTAGCTGCGATACTCTTCCCTGTTAGGCCATTTTTGTGCATTGCAATGATGACTGCACGTGTTTCTTTAGAGATAACCATGGTTAACAGAAGAGAAACAATGATGCCAAGCACCAGCCTCCTTTTAAAGTGTCCAGTGGTGTCATTCTTACTTAATCATGACAGATTGATCTCCAGCCATGTCCTCATCAACACCCACACCTGTGTTAATGGAGCAATCACTGAAAAGAGGTTAGCTGGTCCTTTTAAGGCAGGGCTGCAATGATGTTGAAATGTGTTTTGGGGGATAAAGTTCATTTTCTAGCCAAATATTGACTTTGCAAGTAATTGCTGTTAAGCTGATCACTCTTTATAACATTCTGGAGTATATGCAAATTGCCATTAGAAAAAGTGAAGCAGAAGACTTTGTAAAAATTATTATTTGTGTCATTCTCAAAATTTTTGGCCATGACTGTAGATGTAAAGAAGAAAACTAAATACTGTAAAATAATAAATCTCCTCATATGTTTCCCTTATTATCTCCAGTAATTGTATTATTACACAGGATTTTATGATGTTACATCGGCTCATCTTCTTCTCATTCAGGTCTCTACAATATCGCATCCTCTCAGTGAAGATCTTCTGTAGAAGAGAATTTTCCGGATTTACTCATCAAACAAGGCTATGGACAGAGACAAGATGGCGGAGAGGATATTACACCTCACCCTAGAGATCCTCTTCCGGCTTACTGGAGAGGTGAGAGATTCTGATGACGTCACATTACATCATTCATGTCTATGGGAATAACAGATGGATAGAACTGGAGAGGTGAGGACTCTGGAAATGTCTGTAGGGAGATTTATTAATGTGTCTCTCCATAACCAGGATTACACAGTAATGAAGAAGACTTCTAGTGAGCGCTGTCAGGACCCTGAGTCTGAGGGATGGGGAAGACCCCAGAGTCCAATCATGGAGCCTCCATCTCACCCACTGATACATGAGGACATCAATGACCAGAAGATCCTAGACCTCATCTACAAGATGATTGAGCTGCTGACTGGAGAGGTGACACTGCTGGGACATTATTCAGTAACACTATGAAGGGATCGGGGGGATGACGGTATCATTGTATGTGTCAGGTTCCTATAAGGTGTCAGGATGTCGCCGTCTATTTCTCCATGGAGGAGTGGGAGTATTTAGAAGGACACAGAGATCTGTACAAGGACATCATGATGGAGGTTCCTCAGCCCCTCACATCACCAGGTAATAGACAGGACTAAATACACATGGCCTATAATTATCTCTAAGTAAAGAATGAATTCAGTCCCTATGTGTTTCCTACAGATCTATCCAGTAAGATGACAACACCAGAGAGATGTCCCCGTCCTCTTCTTCCACAGGACTGTAAACAAGAAGATCCCGATGTTCCTCAGGATCGTCAGGTAGATGGAGAGAAGGTGTCATGAGATCTCCCCTATGATGTGTAGATGGCTGTGAAGGTCTTGTTCTCAGTTTTGTTTTATCCACCAGTATTATATGTTTTATACTTGTGTAATGAGAACGGTGGAGATGGCAGGATTAGAGCCGATCATAGATGGGACTTCTCCATCTGTCTGTGACTTTTACAATATTTGTTTCAGGGTGAAGATCTGACCCATATTAATACTACAGAGACATATGTGAGGGGTGATGAGCGGTGTAAAGAGGAGATTCCTACATATGACTACCCAGGTGAGTAGTAACCATTAAATGCAGAGAAGTCACAGATTCTTCTTAGTCACCGGCTGTGGCTGCTTTATCGGTGGTGTAGTCCGGCCGTATTACCATGATCACCATTTTGCATCTAGACCACAACATTCTCCTCCTCCCAAAACTGTTCAAATGACTTTGGGCATTGAAAGTCCTTTTATATAGAACTTACAACCTGCAGGATCCACCTACCCCCTTGGGATTAGGAGACACTGATCGTTACCTGCCCAGATCTGTAAACTACAAAGCCAAATGACAGTGTACGTAGAATGTGCTGACAAGTTAGAAAATTACTTGAAGAAAAGTATTATGATGGGCCTGTAAGAGAAAGTGGAGGGTAATGATGCTGTTGGCTTCCTAGAATCCTGATCTTATTGGATGAATCTACCTTCTCTCCCTTCTGTGCTGCTGAATGTGCAAAATAACCCCGGCGGCACCAGTCCAGTATCATCTATCTCTTATTTATAGATGCTGCTGTGCAGGCGCCGCCATCGCCGGTGACCTTTTGCTGGATGTAATTTTTTTTCTAAGCTTCACAATAGCCACAATATAGGCATGATCAACAATAATATCAATACTATTATATGCATTATAAAAATGGGGGGCAGGTCACTGAGGGATCAGCGACCTGTCATAAGCCAATATAGATGCATATGTAATCAGTGCACCACATAAAGCCCCGCCCACAGCCCCACCCCGAAGCACGAGAATCTCATTAACTGAAAACTTCAAATACAGATTAAGCAACAACCACAAGACGGATTTCATCAACCAACGTATCATTGTAATCAGTATAATGGCGCCAACCTGACAGTGTTTGTAGGTTACTGTGCACAATCCTGCTGACAGGTTCCCTTTAAGACATCTCAGATCTATACTATCAACCATCCAAGGGTGGTTTGCACGTTTATGACCGGACCAATTTTTACAATTCTGACCACTGTCCCTTTATGAGGTAGTAACTCTGGAACACTTCCATGGATCCTGGTGATTACGACATTGTTTTCTCATGACATATTGTACTTCATGTTAGTGGTAAAATTTCTTTAATATGACTTGCATTTATTTGTGATAAAAATGGAAATATCGCAAAAATTTTGAAAATTTCACAATTTTTCAACTTTGAATTTTCATGCCCTTAAATCACAGAGATATGTCACACAAAATACTTAATAAGTAACATTTCCCACATATTTACTTTACATCAGCACAATTTTGGAACTACATTTTTTTTGTTACAAAGTTATAAGTGTAAAAGTTAACCAGTCTATATGATAGAAAATACCCAAAAATGTCATCATTCTAAAAACTGCACCCCTCAAGGTTCTCAAGACCACATTCAAGAAGTTTATTAATCCTTCAGGTGGAATGTTCACAGGAATGTTTTGAATGTTTAAAAAGAATGAACATATAACTTTTTCTCACAAAAAAAAATTATTTCAGGTCAATTTTTTTTATTTTTCCAAGGTTAACAGGAGAAATTGAACCCCAAAAGTTATTGTGCAATTTGTCCTGAGTACGCTGATACCCCATATGTGGGGGGGGAACCACTGTTTCGGCGCATGGCAGAGCACGGAAGGGAAGGAGCGCCATTTGACTTTTTCAAAGCAAAATTGGCTGGAATTGAGATAGGATGCCATGTCCCTTTTGGAGAACCCCTGATGTACCTAAACAGTGGAAGCCCCCCAATTCTAACTCCAACATACCCGTAACCCAAGCCCTAACCCTAATCCCAACCCTAACGATAGCCCTAACCCTAATGGGAAAATAGAAATAAATAGATTTTTTTTAATTTTATTATTTTTCCCTAACTAAGGGGGTGATGAAGGAGGGTTTGATTTACTATTTATAGTGGGATTTTATAGTGGGCTTTTATGTTTGGCAGCTGTCACTCGCTAAAAGACGCTTTTTATTGCAAAAAATAGTTTTGCATCACATTTTGAGAGCTATAATTTTTCCATATTTTGGCCCACAGTCACGTGAGGCTTTGGTTTTTGCAGAACAAGTTGACGTTTTTATTGATGCCATTTTCGGGCACATGGCATTTTTTGATCGCTTTTTATTACGATTTTTGGGAGGCAGAATGAACAAAAACCAGCAATTCATGAATTTCTTTTGGGGGGGCCTTTATACCGTTGCACGTGTGGTAAAATTGCTAAAGCGGTTTTATTCTTCTGGTCAGTACGATTACAGCGATACCTCATTTATATAATTGTTTTATGTTTTGGCGCTTTTATACAATAAAAATAATTTTAAATAAAAAAATTATTATTTTTGTATCACTTTATTCTGCAAGCTATAACTTTTTTATTTTTTCACTGATGATGCTGTATGGCAGCTCGATTTTTGCGGGACAAGATGACGTTTTCAGCAATATCATGTTGATTTATATAAATCTTTTTGATCGCGTGTTATTCCACTTTTTGTTCATCGGTATGATGATCAAGCATTGATTTTTAGACTTGTTTTGTTTTTTAAGGAGTTCACTAAAGAGGTTAACTAGTCGGACAGTTTTATAGGGCGGGTCGTTACGGACGCGGTGATACTAAATATGTATACTTTACTAAATATGTATACTTTTATTGTTTTGTTTTTTTTATTTACATAAAGAAATGAATTTATTGGGGAATATTTTTTTTTCTTTATTTAGGATTTTTTTTAAATTATTTTTACACATATTTTTTTTTTTATACTTTTTTACTTTGTCCCAGGTTGGTACATCACTGTAGTGTCAGATCAGCAATCTGACAGGCAGTGCAGGAGGCTTCTCAGCGCCTGCTATCAGCAGGTGCTGAGAAGCCACCTCCCTGCTGGATCCGGAAGGAGCCCACGGCCTTCTTGGATCCGGGGGCCTGCGGGGAGGAGGCCCTCAGAGCAAAGCGATGACATCGCGTTGCTATGAGGGCCTCAGTGAAGCACACAGGGAGCCCCCTCCCTGCGTGATGCTTCCCTATACCACTGGAATTCTGCGATCATGTTTGATCGCAATTTTTCCGGAAGCGGTCCATGACCGCTCCTGGCACATAGTGCCGGGTGTCAGCTGTGATAATTATCACAGCTGACACCCGGCCGTGAACAGCTGATCGCATATGAGTTACTATCCCATCCACGGTCATACGGGCCCGGGTCACCTGGACGGGATAGTACGTCAGATGTCAGAAAGGTGATATTATGTGTAATATGTGTAATATTTCTTCTTGAAACTCATCTGACAGAAAATATAGGCCCTTACGATAGTTTAGATTGTGAAGGCACCAAGACACATACGCTAATTACACCAGAGAGGTTTCACCACTAGTTACTCATTTATTACTGATGAAGACTGTTGAGTTTGATCATTTCAGTAGATGTTATTGTCTATAGTCACAGTTTTTGATTACAGCAGTTAGTGTCCAAAATACTCTGATTTAACCTCTTCCTGCAGCCAGTTTTGTGTTCCTAATCAGGCCTCATTTTTAAAATCTGATGTGTCACTTTATGTGGTGATAACTTTGGAATTATTCACAAACGATAATAGAAAACAAATGGATCTTACAAATTATTTTCCAACTTCGCAAAATACCCTACATACGATTGTACACTACTGTCTGGGCACATGGCAGTGTTCTGAAGGGAAGGAGCACCATTTAGCTATTTGAATGCAGATCTAGCTGGAATAGTTTGCAGACACAATGCATTGGGTCACCTGGCAGCTCAAAAGATATCCACCATGAACTTGCTTGGCACTATCTTCTCTGCTTCTGAGTCGCACAGCCAGGGCCTATGGGGTACTCTGCACCGAGCCCGTTCACTTCAATGGGGGATGTCACGGGTAGCACAGCTTGGTCCGTTGCCCTGGGCGATCACCATAAATGTGGGATATTTACAGGGGAATAAAGTATTTACAGTTTGTTCGTGACGCCACCTGTGGTACCTGGTCAGTGTGACCAGCGCTGCTGTGTAGATCCTCTGAGGGGTTGTTACTGGGCAGCAAGGTGTTAAGTCTTCCACAGGCAAGACTGGGTCCCTCAGGGTATATGGCGGTGTAGGGGTGCAGGAGCAGTAAGGCAGACACACACACGAAAGTCTCTTTCTGTACCTTTACTGATGGTATAGTTGCAGGCACGTCCGGGAAGCTGGCAGGGTGGAGGATGCATGTCCAGTAATCCCACTGAGTAGGTGTAGGGCCTCCGTACTACTGTATGTGTGTGAGTTTCTGACCTGTATGGAACGAAGTCTTACTCTGTCTTCAGTTATACGCCCGGCTGACCTTGTAGTGAGGCCTTCTCTAGGATAGAACAGTGTCTCTGTAAGCAGGGCCCTGCTAGACTCTGTCTTCCTGACCCCGGTTACGTATCAGCTCTGATGGGCCCCTGCGACTTGAAGTCCCACAGGGTCTCCGGTATCTCTTACTAGTCGTGTAGATGCTAGCAAGCTCGGACCCGGTGTCCGGTGGTGCAGAGTAGAGGTAAGCGATCAATGCTGTTTCAACCTCTGTCACTCTCTTTTCCTTCCACTCGCCTTTCGTCCTACTTCGACCTCCAGCATAAGCACACTCTAGCAGTAGATGGCAGGTTCTCCTTTCTCTTCACCGCTCTCAAAGCGTCGGCACGCTTACTCACTGAAACTACCTCAGTTGACTCAGTTCTGACCAGGCTAAAGTGGCTATCTTCCTCCACTATTACTGGACTCCACACAGTAAACTGAGTACACGCTGTAATCTTCAGTCTTTCAGTAATTCTCTCTCTCTCTCAGGCTAATCTCTCCCTCTCAGCTCATCTGAGGTGACTAGATCGACTGCTGTGTAAGAGGTTCTGAGGAGATCTGATCTAGTCTGAGATAACTAGACGTTCTGAGGCAACTCACGTGTCTACACTGCCTTTATAAACTGCGGAAGGGCTCCTCTGGTGGATATAGGGAATAGTGCAGATGTGTTGTGTGCATATAGGTCACTGTGGGCTTACCTTCTGTTGCATCCTCCTGGGAACATGTGGCTCCAGACACAGCTGGGCTACACACTTCCATATCCCAAGGATTTTGTTGCTCATCGCCCTTTAACACCCTTACATGGATCTGGACTTTCACATGGATCCCTAGGCTTGGACCATGGTGTTACCTGCTATTCTGTGGTATTAGATGGCAAGAAAAATAGTCAGGTAGCTGGATCAGAACCAAAAGGACAGAATCAGAAGACATAAGAGTAGTCAGTAAACGGGCCAGGTCACAACATCAAACAAATATGCAAGCTGAGCACTGAGGACTGAACCAGAGGGGAACAGTGCTGTATCTGGCAGATTCCGGCCATATGCTTTGAGCTTTAGTAGGGTGTGGTACTTTCCAATTGGCTGAAGTAGGGAGCAGATTACTCCAGCTGGACAACAGGAACAGATCCCAGATGAAATTGGACACACCATATACAGTAGCCCTAATATAACTAAATGACAGAAAACCAGAATAGTCGAAAACCCCATAAAGTGATTCCATTTTATAAGTTAATTCACTGAGGGTTATAATCTATAGAAGGAGTGAATATTTTGACTCCACAGCCACTTTCCAGAAATTAACATGCAGTGTATGTTGGAGAGTGAAAAGTACACATTTGCCATTTTATTACCCAACACATAGTGCCCAGATTGTGCTACAGGAGACACACACCATAAATTAAGTGGATTGTTCTCGCTATAATATTGCTAAATACAGGGATCCTAAATGTTGTTTGAGCACACTGCAAGACTCAGAAGTGAGAGCGCATTTTGCTGAATTGGTTTATAGAAACCTTGTTGGTTTTCAACAGCCTTTAAGCCACTAATAGTGTGGGAACCTCTGTTTTTCCATTGACAGATGATGGACCTGAGTGAGGACTTGTTTTTTGTGAGATGAGAATTAGTATTATTTTCGCCTACATAATATTGATTTGTTTTTTTTATTCGATATTTGGGAGGCAGAATGAACAAACAGTTGAACACCACACACTACTAGTTCATCCAACAAGGTTTATATTGTCATTGTCTTGGTAAATAATTAAAGTTTTTTTTTTATCTAGCTTGCCATTTTTATGGACAGTTTAAGTAGAAATGTTCAAAAATATAAAACTCAAGGATATTTTATTAAAAAATAATAATTGTTTTTTATCTTAGCAGATGACTTTACCAGGAGATTAGAGGGACAGATGACATCTTCAATTTTGAAATCTGATGATTTTGAGATCTTGCAAGATCCACCTGAAGTGATTGATGTTACTTCAGATATACCATCATCCATTCACAGCAAAGATCTGTCATCTGATCTTATGAAACAGGTCCCATCTTCTAATTCATTACCAACTACTAAGGAAAATCAAAATAACAAAAGAGGCATTAAAATACAAACTGCTCGTAAAGCAAAGAAGTCATTTTCATGTTTAGAATGTGGGAAATGTTTTAACCGGAAATCGGTTCTGAATAGACACAAGAGAATTCACACAGGAACAAAACCTTTTTCATGTTCAGAATGTGAGAAATGTTTTAAACAGAAAGCGCATCTTGATAACCACCAGAGAAGTCACACAGGGGAGAAGCCTTTTACATGTTCAGAATGTGAGAAATGTTTTAAACAGAAATCAGCGCTTGTTACCCACCGGAGAACTCACACAGGGGAGAAACCATTTTCATGTTCAGAATGTGGGAAAGGTTATACTGATAAATCAAATCTTAACGCACATCAGAGAACTCACACAGGGGAGAAACCTTTTTCATGTTCAGAATGTGGGAAATGTTATACAGATAAATCAAAGCTTATCACACATCAGAGAACTCACACAGGGGAGAAGCCTTTTTCCTGTTCAGAATGTGGGAAATGTTTTAACCGGAAATCGGTTCTTGATAGCCACCAGAGAGCTCACACTGGGGAGAAGCCTTTTTCCTGTTCAGAATGTGGGAAATGTTTTGCACAAAAAACACATTTTGTTAGCCATCAGAGAACTCACACAGGGGAGAAACCTTTTTCATGTTCAGATTGTGGAAAATGTTTTGCACATAAATCATATTTTATTATCCACAAGAGAGCTCACACAGGGGAGAAGCCTTTTTCCTGTTCAGAATGTGGGAAATGCTTTAACCAGAAATCGTTTCTTGATAGACACCAGAGAACTCACAAAGGGGAGAAACCTTTTTCATGTTCAGAATGTGGGAAATGTTTTGCTCAGAAATCAAATTTTGTTAAGCACCAGAGAACTCACATAGGGGAGAAGCCGTTTTCCTGTTCAGAATGTGGGAAATGTTTTAAATGGAAAACAAATCTTGATCGCCATCAGAGAACCCACACAGGGGAGAAGCCATTTTCCTGTTCAGAATGTGGGAAATGTTTTCAATGGAAAGTAAATCTTGATCGCCATCAGAGAACCCACACAGGGGAGAAGCCATTTTCCTGTTCAGAATGTGGGAAATGTTTTGCACATAAATCACATCTTGCTTCTCACCAGAGAACTCACACAGGGGAGAAACCTTTTTCCTGTTCAGAATGTGGGAAATGTTTTAACTGGAATTCGGTTTTGTATAGACACCAGAGAATTCACACAGGGGAGAAACCTTTTTCATGTTCAGAATGTGGGAAATATTTTAACCGGAAAGCTCTTCTTGTTAGACATCAGAGCAGTCACACAGAGGGGAAGCCTTTTTCATTTTCTTAATGTTAACATTGTCTTCTATACACCTGGACTACACACTTTATTATTTATTTATTATGTAATGTTGGTATACCTGTGCAAGATTTGTGTCCTAATATTTTATGTACTGCTGTTTGTATTGCTGCTGTAATACTGTAATTTCCGCCCGGGATCAATAAACTGTATCGTATCGTATGTGGGAAATATTTTACTAGGAAATAAACAACAGATGTCACATGGGGAGAAGCCTTTTTTATGTTTAGAATGTTGGAATTGTTTTAACCAAAATTGAATCTTCTTAAAGGGGGTTGTCTCTTGTCATTTTTCATGTTTGCTGCAAAAGGATAAAACTAAACTTTATTAATTCCAAATTTAAAACTATACCCATAATTCACCCCCTGAAGGTTAGTCAGAAGGTGACTAATAGAAAAAACATGTACCCCACATCTCAGTATATAGGGTGAGGTGACGTATACAAATGAAAAGATGATCCAGCTCCACGATGAAGTGAAAAACCAGTTCTTTATTCACTCAAAATGATTGCAAAATAGAGGATAAAATTATCAGCATTGATAGGACAGAGTATTGCGTTATCAACACGTTTCAGGTGTCACAGCACACAAAGTCCTGATAACAAACCTTTCTTAATAAAGCGCTTTTATGCTGAAATCAGGTGGACACACCTGTAAAACAATTAACACAGTTACGGTAATTAGCACAAAGCAGTAACAGGTGAGGACAGACAGAATTAAAATCATAACTATTAACAAAATTTAACATGACATCTGAGCAGCAGAGAATTAAATACTTGTGACATACGCAAAATGTTATGCGTTATTTGTAACAACCACATTGTTTGTATATAACAAAGCAGCAAAAAGCAACATATATATAAAATAGAATAGAAAAAATATCACATAAGAAGTCGCATAACAGATGAAATGAATATGTCAATTCATAAAGACTAGCGGTAAAAACCGCAGTTACAGAAAATTAGGGGGTGTGACATTTCCAGGGGATATAGCTCTAGGATCGCTGTCTGGGTAGACAGAATGGCACGAAAACAGTTCATTTAGACAGCAGTTCTGGTGTAAAAACTGGCCGCAACCAGCTTTATTAAAGTCCACAGCAAACAGATAAAAATAAAGCATAAACAGAAAACCTAGGCTTGTCTAGCCACTAATTACACATAGATCGATTTCCCTATTTATCCGGGTCCAGACTCTACCAGTCTGTGCCCAAAACAACACATATGATATATGTTACCAGTATGGAGTTTCACAGATACTCCTCCTTGTGTCTGAAGGCCCCTTTAGCGTCCAGACTTGAGAGAGATCCACTCCTATTCAGCCGCTATTCGCACGGATTCTCACTGAGACTACTCCTGTGTCCGGGGTACTTCCTGCACCCAGGCTGAGATAGCTCAAACTCCTGGAGACTGCTTCTTGTGCCGGGACACCTTCCTGTGTCCAGACTAAGCCAGCTCCTACTCCTGGAGACTGCTTCTTGTGCCGGGACACCTTCCTGTGTCCAGACTAAGCCAGCTCCACTCCTGGAGACTGCTTCTTGTGCCGGGACACCTTCCTGTGTCCAGACTAAGCCAGCTCCCTGATTGTGTTTGCAGACACCTACTTCTGGTCTCCTAATTAACAGCTGAATGGCTTCAGGCCTGAGCTGCAAGTGTGGGCTGAATGTGAGGTGTAGTGACCTTTCTCTACCACTAGGTTTACAAAGCCACACATTTCCCTTATACCTAGGTGAAATGTACACCCCATTCAACACATATTCCTTCACTGTCTCACATATCCCCTCCCTCTTCTCCAGACCGGAGGGCTGGTCATCCAGACCGGAGGGATGGTCAACAATCCAACAGAGACCGTGAACTCTGGACCAGTCATGGCCCTCATCTGCTTCATCTTCACTACTGTCATCTGTATCTTCACCTGAGCCATAGCCAACATCAGCTTTCTCTTCATCTGAAGCATCCGCACTACCCTGTGCCCTCCCAGGCCTATGCTCTCTGCGGGCCCCGGGTATCCTGCATGGTTTCATCTTGACCTTAGGGCCGGGCTCAGATTCAATATAGTGCCTGGCCAGAGAAGTACGACCCGGCACATCAGAACACTTCTGCTGACTCTTCTTCAGAAACTCACGTACCTCCTGTCCCTGGTGCACTGACCATGTGTCACCAACTATCACAGAGGGTATAGGGGATTTTTCACTTTTCTCCAGTTCCCCACCTTCAGGCTCTTCTGGCAGGACATGCCTAGAAGCCCTACCGTCCGTCCTATACTCTACTTCTTCAGTCACATCTGGCTCACTGTCAGGGCTATACCCTTCATTTTCATTCACATCTTGATCTGGAACCTTAGTTAACATGTCATTCACAACATTAACTTCACCATCTGGTCCCTCAAGTATGTGACAACCCCAGCACTATACTTCTATATAGCTCAGGTACTAGGAGCTGGCTCACGACCTCTCCCTGGACTTCAGTGTTTATGGCAACATGAGGAAACCTCTCCTCAGAGCCAGGCTCTTGGGAAACCTCATTTAGAACATCTATATTTTCGTGGGCCGTTTTAAGAGAGGGTTCTCGCCACTGCTCACTCTCAAAACCGTCACAGGACACCGGCAAGTCAGGGACACTCGGTTCCCGAGAACCACCATCCTCGTCTCCCAACATCACCTGCAAAGGAATTTCATCACTATCACAGTCATCATTATTATCAATATCATTATCATGATTATGATCAGTATCATCATCACTATCATCATCATCATTATCACATAAGTTTAACTTCCCACTAGCATTGTGTTCCGCCCCTCGGGACTGCGCACCCTCAGTAGGAGCTTCATCACACTGTCCATCAGAAACATTTTTCCCCCAGAGATCCTTAGATCGGGGAAAGTCATTACCCAATATGACGGGGTGCACCAGGTTCTTCACTACCCCCACTTCATATGAAACCTCCCCGAGTTTGGGGACCAAGTCCACGGCAGTCTCTGGGTAGACTTTGGTGTCTCCATGGATGCACACCATACTCAGGTGCTTATCAGGGATGAAGTCCCTATCAATCAGGCTGTCACATACGGAAGTCACTGGACTCTCTGAGTCCAAGAGGGCCTGTGCTGGGCAGTCATTTACAACCACCGGGGACACCTGTGGTCCAGTCTCTCCGGCTGAGGTGGACACACACACAGGTTCTGCGCAGGGAGAGAGGGATCTGCCAACATCACAATACATAGGCTCCCCCTCTATTGGACAGTTGGCTGCAATTTCACGACATCTCCAACACTGTCCATCACACCTCTCCACCCACATGTCCCCTCGGGCCTGAACCCGCTTATCAGCATACCCCATGTCCCCAACAGCTGGAACGCTCTTACCGTGAGAGTTCAGCATCCGGGAACTCTGAAGTGACGACCTCTCAGACTGCTGTACCTCAGGAGGACATGCTTGGGTGTAGTGGTCCACTATCACCTCTTCAACTCCATGACCAGGTTTGCTGACGGCAGACTCCCACTCCTTCTTTCCTGTAGGCAACGCAGGTGCCTTTACAACATTACTCAGGGACAAGGCGCTGAGAGGTTTTTCTAGTGCTGCAATCTCCTCAAGAAACAACCGGTTAGCCTCCTGCTGCTGCTGCCGCCAGCTCTGCATGCTCTGCCAGACCTGCTGCATGCTCTGCAGGTGTTTCTTAACAAGCTCCTCCATACTGCCGGACTTATCTGTCTCAACCACGGCAGTCTTATGTTGCACATTAACTTGCGCCATTTGTTCAAACAGCGACTCCATGCTGTCATCCATGCTGTCAGACTTCTCTGTCTTAACAACGGCAGTCTTCACTCAAGACATACACACTCTACAGTCTTTTCCATAGAAAAATTCAGCTCTGCTGTGCAGACACTTTTTTTTTTTTTTTTTTTTCCTTTGCAAAGTCTATTAGGGCTACTGTCTCTTTAAGACTGCTCCAAACAGACGTTTCTGCTGACACACTTTTTTTTTTTTCTCTGCTGCTATTTCAACAGACTTCACCTTTATTGCTGTCTCTAAGCCACCGTGCTGCATGCACATTCCAGCACCATTTGTATCAGCCACTGTGCTGCCCCAGCATTCTCCGCCAATTGTGACATTTCCAGGGGATATAGCTCTAGGATCGCTGTCTGGGTAGACAGAATGGCACGAAAACAGTTCATTTAGACAGCAGTTCTGGTGTAAAAACTGGCCGCAACCAGCTTTATTAAAGTCCACAGCAAACAGATAAAAATAAAGCATAAACAGAAAACCTAGGCTTGTCTAGCCACTAATTACACATAGATCGATTTCCCTATTTATCCGGGTCCAGACTCTACCAGTCTGTGCCCAAAACAACACATATGATATATGTTACCAGTATGGAGTTTCACAGATACTCCTCCTGGTGTCTGAAGGCCCCTTTAGCATCCAGACTTGAGAGAGATCCACTCCTATTCAGCCGCTATTCGCACGGATTCTCACTGAGACTACTCCTGTGTCCGGGGTACTTCCTGCACCCAGGCTGAGATAGCTCAAACTCCTGGAGACTGCTTCTTGTGCCGGGACACCTTCCTGTGTCCAGACTAAGCCAGCTCCTACTCCTGGAGACTGCTTCTTGTGCCGGGACACCTTCCTGTGTCCAGACTAAGCCAGCTCCACTCCTGGAGACTGCTTCTTGTGCCGGTACACCTTCCTGTGTCCAGACTAAGCCAGCTCCCTGATTGTGTTTGCAGACACCTTCTTCTGGTCTCCTAATTAACAGCTGAATGGCTTCAGGCCTGAGCTGCAAGTGTGGGCTGAATGTGAGGTGTAGTGACCTTTCTCTACCACTAGGTTTACAAAGCCACACATTTCCCTTATACCTAGGTGAAATGTACACCCCATTCAACACATATTCCTTCACTGTCTCACAGGGGGTAGAGTGGAAAGAAAGATTTAATAAAGCAACATGATATCCTTCCTTTTATTCAAGCCAAGAGGTACTCTGGTATTTAGTTTAAAAATCTACCAGGCTTCCCTATTTCTGAATGTGACTCCAGTATCACCCTGTCACGGGTGTGTCGCCACGAAGATCGTCACGATTACACAGCCTGACTTCTCGCAGCTGAGTTTTTGGTGCTTTGTGTTTTTTGGCAGTGAGGGAGTTAATTCTCTCTCTTTGTGCTAGATGAGGCCCAGCCTCGCCCAGCTGCAGTAGTGGGACTCCTTTAAATACCTGCCGGTCTGTTAGGGAAGTTGTCGGTGAAAGCATTCCTTGCAGACAAACAGAGCGGCTCGTGGTATTTTGGAGTTTGGAGTGAAGTGTACTTGGTGTTGTTTTTTCCCTTCCTCGCTTTATCATTTATCTCCTAACCCGTTGGTGTTCCCTCTGTTGTGGTGTGAGTTTTTGTATGCAAGGTGGTTTTTGGTTTTCCCCTTGTACTGTCTCGTTCGTCTAGTACTGTGTGTTGGCTTATATTATCCTGTCCCCTGTTGTTGTGATCGGGGTCCTTCTCAGGACTAGATTACTGAGGTTCAGGGATCCTCAGGAGGTAGGGGTTACGCTGGCGGCCTGGACCTCTGTACCTTTAACAGTACCTCCAGGTAGAGGGATTAGTCAGGGCCCCAGCTTAGGGTCAGCTTAGACCCCTGACCTCCTGTACGCAGACACAGCGTGACATTTTCACCGACCGACAAAAGATTCTCTCCAGCTACCATGGATCCAGTAGCCAGTCTAGCTCGGCAGTTGCAGAGTTTATCCATGGAGTTTACCTCTCAATTTTCGGGAGTCCAGAATCTTATCCACAATGTATTCTTCTTCACCACGGATCCTTTCTGGTGGAGGAGGTGGCTGAATTCTTCCTGGAAACGGGTTTTCACAAAAGGGTTTGAGCAAGGATATGTGAAATACTGGATGAATCTTTAGATTGTTGGGAAGTTTTAAACGAAAAGCAACCTGGTTAATTTTTGCAGAAATTTGAAAAGGTCCAATGAATTTTTGACCCAATTTGGAGGATGGCACATGTGTCTTTAGATTTTTAGTGGACAGCCAAACTTTGTCTCCAACCTGAAGAGCAGGGGGCACTCTCCGATGTTTATCTGCTGCTTCCTTATATTCTTCCTGGGTCTTGAGTAACATCTCTGATAGTTCCTTCTGGGATTCCTGTAATTTTGCAAGCCTGTCATTAACAGCAGGAATGGGAGTGTTCACTGGCAGATTAGGGATAAATACTGGATGTAATCCATAGTTAGCAAAAAATGGGGTTTGAGATGTGGCGCTATGTACGGAGTTGTTGTAGGCAAACTCTGCTGTTGGTAAATAGTCCACCCAGTCATTCTGAAGATAGGAAATGAAGCAACGGAGGTATTGCTCCAAAGTCAGGTTCGTTCTCTCCGTCTGGCCATTGGACTGAGGATGGAAAGCGGTAGAAAGATTCACAGTGACTCCAAGGCTGTACAGAAACTCTTCCAAAATTTTGACGTAAACTGACCGCCTCTGTCAGACACCACGCTGTCAGGAATTCCATGTAACCTGAATACCTCTTTGATCATCAGTTCTGCAGTTTTTTCAGCAGTAGGAATTCCTTCAGTTGGGATAAAGTGGGCCATTTTTGTGAGTCGGTCCACTATGACAAGGATGACGGTCATCTGTTTGGAAGGGGGTAGTTCCACAATAAAATCCATGGAAATAGATCCCCAAGGCCTGGATGGAACTGGGAGTGGTTGCAGGAGTCCTAGAGGAGACGATCGTGGGGTCTTGTTTCGTGCGCATGTTAAACAGGTTGAAACATATTCCCTCACGTCCTTCCTACAATTAGGCCACCAAAAGAAATGAAGTAGTAAGTCTTGTGTTTTTGCAACTCCAGGATGTCCTGCCAGTTTAGAATCATGGACACTTTTGAGGACTTCAAGGCGAGAAGATTCAGGTACATATATTTTTTGTTTCTGCATCCAAAACCCCTCTTTGAATGAAAGATCGACGTCTTCCGAAGGATGGTTAAGGAAAGAGTCCTCTTGGTATCCATCTTTAATTCTATTACATAGTCCTTTAGAGTGCAATATTCCCAAAAAATTTTTAGGGCCTAGAATTGTATCGTCATTACTAGACCTCTCCTGAGATTCCGAACACATCCTGGACAGGGCATCAGCCTTGCCATTTCTTGAACCAGGCCGGTAAGAAATTATAAAATTGAATCTTGAGAAAAATAAGGCCCATCGTGCTTGTCTTGCAGACAATCTTTTTGCTGTACGGAGGAATTCAAGATTCTTGTGGTCCATGAGGACAGTCACAGGGTGATTGGCACCTTCCAGAAGATGTCTCCACTCGGAGAAGGCAACTTTAATGGCCAACAGTTCTTTATTACCGATGTCGTAGTTTTTTTCTGCAGATGACATGGTGTGGGAAAGAAACGCACATGGGTGAAGTTGCATTTTGTCCCCAACTCGCTGAGACAGAATGGCTCCCACTGCAGAGTCCGAGGTGTCCACTTCGACAGTAAATGGCAATTCAGGATTTGGGTGTACTAACAATGGAGCAGACGTAAAAAGAGTTTTCAACTTGTCAAAAGCCTCCTGTGTCTCCGGAGACCAGAAAAATGCTTTGGTCTTTTTTGTTAGTGTAGTAATTGGTAGTATGATCCGTGAAAAGTTCTTTATAAATTTTCGGTAAAAATTTGCAAATCCTATGAAACGCTGGACGTCTTTTAAATTTCTTGGAACAGGCCAGTCCACTACAGCATTGATTTTGCTGGGATCCATGCTCAGACCTTCTGGGGAGATGATATTTCCCAGAAATTGGATACTGGTTTGTTCAAACTCACATTTTTCAAGTTTAATGTAAAGATGGTTCTCCTGTAGTCGTTCCAAGACTAACTGGACATGCCTACGATGTTCTTCCAAGGTGTCTGAAAATATAAGAATGTCATCGAGATAAGCCACAACGAATTGATCTAAGAAATCTCAAAATACATCATTAATAAAATGTTGAAAGGTGGCTGGGGCATTGCTAAGGCCAAAGGGCATAACCAGAGATTCAAAATGTCCATATCTCGTTCTGAAGGCGGTCTTCCACTCATCTCCTGGGCGAATCCGTATGAGGTTGTAAGCCCCTCTAAGATCCAGCTTCGTAAAGATTTTCGCAGAACGGAGTCTCTCGAATAGTTCAGGAATCAAGGGTAGCGGGTAGCGATTCTTGACGGTGATATTATTAATCTCTCTGTAGTCAATACATGGCCGCAGAGTGGAGTCTTTCTTCTCAACAAAGAACAGGGGTGCCCCAGCTGGAGATGTGGAAGGTCGATAAAGCCTTTCTCTAAATTTTCATCCAGGAACTCTCTTAATACCTTCAATTCAGGTTCGGAAAGATTGTAAATCCGCCCAAATGGAATGATTGTTCCTGGCAGCAATTCAATGGGACAGTCGTAAGGACGGTGAGGAGGTAATTGATCTGCTTTCATCTTACTGCAGACATCAGAGAACTGCTGATATTGAGGTGGTAGTTTCTCTTCCTTCTCATGCGAAATCTCAGAGATTTGGACTTGTTGGAGAACAGGGGGTTCCTTATGACAATTATTCTTGCAGTAGTCAGATGGAAAGGTGATGGTCCTTGATGCCCAGTTGATAGAAGGGTTAAGGACTGAAAACCAGGGGATCCCTAGGATAACCGGAAATTTCGGAGATGAAATAAGGTGGAAACTGACAGCTTCATGATGATCCAGTTCGATACAAATCTCAAGTTCGATTGTCTCATGCGTGACAGGTCCAGAAGACAAAGGTGATCCATCCAGTTTCCATTTCAATTGGTGTGGATTTGGTCCTACTGGAAATATTGTTATCACGTGTAAATTTTAAGTCCATAAAATTTCCTCCTGCTCCCGAATCCAACAGGGCAGAGCATTGTACTTTTTGGGTGCCCATTATGACCTGAATGGGGATTACAAAATGAGATGATGTAGTATGTATTTTGTCTGTTTCTGGTGTTACTGATGAGATAGTCTGCATGATGGAATCCGACTGCTGAGGAAGGTCCATATTGCTGGCAGACCTGTTGTTTGTAAAGGCTATAGTCTTTTTGTTAGGACAGTTGATGGCATAGTGTCCAGGGTCCCCACAATAAAGGCAGAGATGTTCTGCACGTCGCCTCTCCTCCTGTGCAGAGAGTGGTCTTCGGATGACGTCGATCTGCATCGGTTCAGACACGCCTTGCGTCTTTTCTTGGTGGTCTGATGCTGAAAATGAGAAGCCAGGGCTATTCCCAAATGCTCGCAGTCTCTCCTTTCTCCTTTCAGTAAGTCTCTGGTCTATCCGGATACACAGTTGAATAAAGTCCTCCAACTGGTCAGGGGTCTCAACCCTGGCAAGCTCGTCTTTCACTGGGTCTGATAACCCTCGTCGAAATTGACTTCTCTGGGCCGCTGAATTCCAGGTGGTGTCGGCCACCCAGCGACGGAACTCCGATGTATATTCCGCAACAGAGCGACGTCCTTGGCGCAAATTATGTAATTTGGTTTCTGCTGTGGCACAGCGGTTTGGGTCATGAAAAACTTGATTCATAGCTGCGGTGAAAGCTTCCAGGTCATTAAGAAGGCCATAGTCCTTTTCTACATAAGGTGAAGCCCAAGCAAGAGCTTCATCCGTCAGGAGATTTATCATGAAAAAAACTTAATACCTCTCACTGGTAAAGGGAGCAGGTTGCATCTGGAAGTATATGCGGCATTGATTGAGGAATTCTCGGTACTGCTGGCGATCCCCACTGAACTTTGCAGGCAGCGGCAGCCTTGCGTTTGATTCGGACCCTGAAATGCGCACGTCCAGAAGTTGTTTTTGTAGCTCAATTACTTCCTGTTGTAGACCCGTGAACTCAGTTTGTAACTTGGAATATTTTTCTTGAGAGTTAGTACAAAAATTTTGAAGTTCCATAACTTGCTGCCTCAGGGTGTTTACAGCGGACTCCATTTTAGCGCGAGATTATTCTGTCAGGATCCCGTCTGGGTTGGAGCCGATGTTACTGCAAACACTAGGGGAAGCAGAGGCAGATAACGTGGTCAGTGGATAGCCGGGTCGGTACACTGGAAAGGCGTTATTAGTAGCACTGGATCAGGCAGAGAGCGTAGTCAGAATGGCAGGCCGAGGTCAGTTCACAGGAGAGCGGTATTGGTAGCAATGGATCAGGCGGAGAGCGTAGTCAGAAGAGCAGGCCGAGGTCAGTTCACAGGAGAGCGGTATTGGTAGCAATGGATCAGGCGGAGAGCGTAGTCAGAAGAGCAGGTCGAGGTCAATTCACAGGAAAGCGGTATTGGTAGCAATGGATCAGCAGGAAGCGCTTGACTAGAGGCTAGGAGCACAATAATCTCGCAATGACACACCCACAGGGCCAGGTTTATATAGGGTGTGTAATTGGCAATCAGAGGGCCAATCAAGAGAGCACTGGGTGGAGCCGATCAGGAAGAACAGTCAATGGTATCTGGGTTCAGCAAGGAACTTTGCAGCCAGCAGAATAGCTCAGATGGTAGAGCTGCTGGCCGGTGGACAAGAGGTACTGGGTTTGATTCCTGACACATGGGCATTCTCTCTTCCCCCGGGCTCCCCGGCTCTCCAGTCAGTGGATAGGTTTTTTGTTGCTCTGGGTCTCGTATATGATGACCCGGATCGGATCTCCCTTGCTGAATCTAAGTTACGTTGGATCCAGCAGGGAGATCGTCCGGCGGAGGAATTCTGTTCGGAGTTCCGTAGGTGGGCCACGGACACCCAGTGGAATGACCCGGCTCTTAGGAGCCAGTTTTGTCAAGGTTTATCTGACAAATTAAAGGATGTGTTGGCACAGTATGACCCTCCCGCGTCACTGGAAGCCGCTATGGCCCTTGCTATTCGCATTGACAGACGGCTTCGGGAGAGGTGCGGGGTAACTCCGCCCCCTGTGATGACTCCACCTTCTTCAAGGGTCCCTTATATGGAGGTTCCCCTGGTCAGTCCAGAGGAGCCTATGCAATTAGGAGGGACATCATTTCGGGGGAGGGGACCGGCGGTGCGCTACAAGACAGGAAGGTGTTTCTTCTGCGGGAGAAAGGGACATTTTATTGGGGGGTGTCCATCCCGTCCTTTGCAGAGTAAAGGGTCGTCGGAAAACTATTGATCCCAGGTTGTGTGGTGGACGGCAATCTGGGAGTAGGTATTTCGTCCCTAGGTTCGTCTCAGTTTCTCGTACCGGCGGAGGTGGTGGTGGGTACGAGAACTAAGAGGATATCTGTTCTTCTGGATAGTGGGGCCGGGGCTAATCTGGTGGACGCTCGGTTTGCCCGGGTTCAAGGTATGCGATTGAGTGTGTTGGCTAAACCCATCCCCATATTCTCGATCGACGCCAGGCCTCTCGGTCAGGGAAGTTTTTTGCAAGCGGTGCATAACGTAAAACTTCAAGTGGGGGCGATACATAAAGAACTGTTGTCTTGTTACGTGTTGGAGGGTCTTCCCACTCCTATAGTGTTGGGCCTTCCTTGGTTAACTAAGCATAACCCAGTTATTAATTGGCAATCCAGAGAGATAAGCCAATGGAGTGAATTCTGTAATAAAAACTGCATTGTAACGGGTCTGGTAGGTGAAACCACTGAGCTTTATTATACAAGACAGTATACTTGTAAGAGAGCAGGTGGCGCCCGGGGAATACGGACAGGAATTCACGGGAAGTGACCAGGGCAGTCTCTGGGTAGGCAGGTTGTCACGGCAAGTGACCAGGGCAGTCTCTGGGAAGGCAGGTTGTCACGGCAAGTGACCAGGGCAGTCTCTGGGTAGGCAGGTTGTCACAGCAAGTGACCAGGGCAGTCTCTGGGCAGGCAGGTTGTCACAGCAAGTGACCGGGGCAGTCTCTGGGCAGGCAGGTTGTCACAGCAAGTGACCAGGGCAGTCTCTGGACAGGCAGTTTGTCACAGCAAGTGACTAGGGCAGTCTCTGGACAGGCAGGTTGTCACAGTAAGTGACCAGGACAGTTTCTGAATAAACAGGCTTATACGACCTGAGATGTTGGAGCCTCCTGGTAGGCTGCAGTCTGATGGCAGATGATCGCTCCCAAGCGAGCAGGCAGGAATCTCTGGAGTAGCCGGTGATCACTGCTGGAGATGTCCGAACCTTCGGATAAAGCTGCAGTCGGATGGCAGATGATCGCTCCCAAGTGAGCAGGCAAGAGTCTCTGAAGTAGCCGGTGATCACTGCTGATGAAGTCCGAACCTTCGGATAGAGCTGCAGTCGGATGGCAGATGATCGCTCCCAAGTGAGCAGGCAAGAGTCTCTGTAATCGCCGGGGATCACTGCAGGTGATGTCCGAACCTCCGGGGAGGGCTGCAGTCAGATGGCAGACAGCAAACAGACGGGTAACAGGCAGGCAACTGGAAACAGGAGCTGAGGGCTGAAGCAGAGTTATACAGTGCAACAACAACATTGCTCGGGCACCTCCATTAAGGAGGAAGCCCTTAATATAGGGTGGAGTCCTCCGGCATTGGCCGGAGACTAATTTGGAAAATGCGCGCGGCTCCTTTAAGAGCGGGGGAGGGCGCGGGCGCGCGCCCTAAGACCAGCAGCAGGGAAGGAGCGCGCGGGCCCAGCAGGGCGGAATGAGGACGCCGAGGATGCTGGGGGTGCTGAGGACGCTGGGGGCGCTGAGGACGCTGGGAACGCTGAGGACGCAGAGCGCTGGTAAGGGGAACGGCGTCCCTGCCTGGCAGAGGGCCGGGACGCTGATGCTACAGTACCCCCCCTCTAGGCCCCCCCTCTTTAGGCCAGAAAGAAATTTAGCTAGGATGAGAGGGGCATGGATGTTCTCCCGAGGCTCCCACGTTCTCTCCTCAGGACCAAACCCCTTCCAATCCACCAAAAAATAAGTCTTTCTTCCTACCCTTTTTGTGGCCAGAATGTTCTCTACCTCAAATTCATCATCAGCAGACACTGGAGCAGGAGGTGTACCTGTAGACTTGAAAAAAGAGTTAAGTACCACAGGTTTGAGGAGAGACACATGAAAAGAGTTAGGAATTCGCAAATTGGCCGGGAGTTTCAGTTTATAGGACACTGGGTTGATCTGCCTGATGACCTCAAAAGGACCGATAAACCGAGGACCTAACTTGTAGGAAGGAATTTTGAGCCGAACATATTTGGACGAAAGCCAGACTTTGTCCCCAGGACGGAATTGAGGAGGATCCAGACGTTTCTTGTCAGCATGTCTTTTCATGCGCTCGGATGACTGAATGAGTGCGGACCGGGTACTCTCCAGATGGAGGAGAATTCTCTAACCAGAGATTCCGCAGCTGGATTGTCCACAGAGATGGAAACGGGGACAGGAATCCGAGGGTGCTGACCGAAGACTATAAAAAACGGAGACTTGGTGGACGATTCGCTCTCGTGATTATTGTAAGAGAATTCAGCCCAAGGCAGGAGCTCCACCCAATCAGAATGATGAGCATTAACGAAGTGTCGGAGATAGCTGGTCAGATTCTGATTTATTCGCTCAACTTGTCCATTGGACTGTGGGTGGTAAGCGGAGGAGAAATCCAAGGTGACGTCTAGTAACTTACAAGTAGCTCTCCAGAAACGTGAAGTGAACTGTACCCCACGATCCGACACAATGTGACGAGGCAAACCATGGAGACGGAAGATGTGGCGGATAAAGTCTTTAGCCAACTCGGGTGCAGACGGAAGACCTGGCAGAGGAATGAAGTGAGCCATCTTGGAAAAGCGGTCAGCGACCACCCAAATGACCGTACAACCGGCAGAGACGGGCAGATCCGTAATGAAGTCCATGGCTATATGTTGCCAGGGAGCAGCGGGTACAGGAAGCGGAAGAAGACGGCCGGCAGGCAGGTGTCTCGGAACTTTGTTGCGGGCACAGGAGACACAGGCAGAAACAAAGTCTATTACGTCTTTGTGCAGGGTAGGCCACCAATAATGCCGGGTAATGAGTTGGAGGGTCTTTTTCTGACCAGCGTGGCCAGCGAGTTTAGACGAATGACCCCAATGTAGAATTCTCTTCCGATCAGTCTCTGATACGAACGTCTTACCAGGAGGGAGACGGTTTAGACTCAAGGGAGCCACCTGCATCACTCTGGCGGGATCGATGATATGTTTAGGCTCATCTTCGAGATCCGACACCAGGAAGGACCGGGACAAGGCATCCGCCTTGATGTTTTTGTCAGCCGGGAGAAAATGCAAGAGAAAATCAAAACGGGCAAAAAACAAGGACCACCGGGCTTGGCGAGGGTTAAGTCTCTGAGCATGCTGAAGGTAAGACAGATTTTTGTGGTCCGTGTAGATGATTACCGGATGAAGAGCCCCCTCGAGTAGGTAACGCCACTCCTCCAATGCCAATTTAATGGCCAATAACTGTGGATCTCCTATGGAGTAGTTGCGCTCGGAGGAGGAGAAGAGTTTGGAGAAGAAACCACAGGAAACCAACTTCCCGGATGAAGATTTTTGAGTAAGTACCGCTCCGGCTCCAGCAGAGGAAGCGTCCACCTCCAGGAAGAACTGCTTGTTGCCGTCCGGGCGATGCAGCACTGGAGCGGAAGAGAAGGCTTGTTTCAAGGAAAGAAAGGCCTCCTCTGCTTCGGGTGTCCACTGTTTGGGGTTAGCATCCTTGCGGGTGAGCGCTGAGATTGGAGCAGTCCTGGAAGAGAAGTGCGGTATGAAGAGACGGTAATAGTTAGCGAATCCCAGGAACCGCTGAATGGCCTTCAACCCCTCTGGTCGGGGCCACTTCTCGATGGCAGACAGTTTCTCCGGATCCATTCGTAGGCCTGTCTGAGAGATAATGTAGCCCAGAAACGGAAGCGAGGTCTGCTCAAAGAGGCACTTCTCATATTTGGCGAAGAGGTGATTCTGCCTGAGCCTGAGCAGAACCTGACGAACATCCCTCCGGTGAGACTGGAGATCCGGAGAGAAGACCAAGATGTCGTCAAGGTACACCACAACGCAGGAGTAGAGGAGGTCCCGGAAGATGTCATTGACCAACTCCTGAAAGACTGCTGGAGCATTACAGAGACCAAAGGGCATAACCAGATACTCGTAGTGGCCATCCCGGGTGTTGAATGCCGTCTTCCATTCATCTCCTCGACGGATACGAACCAGGTTGTATGCTCCACGAAGATCCAGTTTAGTGAAGACTCTAGCCCCTCTAAGACGATCAAACAACTCCGGAATGAGCGGAAGAGGGTACTTATTCTTCACTGTGATCAAATTTAGGCCTCTGTAGTCAATACAGGGACGGAGAGATCCGTCTTTCTTTTTTACAAAAAAGAAACCTGCTCCCGCGGGGGAGGTAGATTTACGGATGAATCCTTTCGCTAAATTCTCCTCGATATATTCTGACATCGACCTGGTCTCTGCAGCGGACAATGGGTAAATACGCCCACGGGGAGGCGTAGTACCGGGTAGCAGGTCGATCGGGCAATCATATGGTCTATGCGGGGTAATGTCTCTGCTTCCTTTTTATTAAAGACATCCGCGAATGACCAATATGGAATCGGGAGTCCAGGTAGATTAGCAGGTGTAGGATAAGAACGGACGGGATGGACAGGCACCAGACACGTTTTATGACAGTCCTGTCCCCAGCGAAGAATCTCTCTGTGGCGCTTCCCACGGCTGTGGGGCGTCGGGACATGGCATAGCTTGCCTAGCTAGCCAATGCTCCCACGCCGCCAGTCCACGACGACGTGAGGCAAGGGTCCCAGATGATAAGAGAATGTGGACCCACTGGACCACGGAGGGAGACCCGGGCCTGCCCGGACTAGGGAAGGGCAGCGACCGGGATCCGTGGCAGCTGAGCATGTGGGCAAGATGGCGACCTGCAGGGCTAGACAACACCGCACAACTTCAGGTAAGAAGAAACATAAAGTTTACTTAAAGAAACAAAGTACATAAACAGAAACATAAGACCGGGCTCCGATTCCGCACATCAGAGAAGGGTACACGACTCAGGATCACAGACGAGTGCTGGAGGACATCACGGGTAGATGCAGTCCAGGGTTATCTGGCACGGGCATACTTGGACGGCCTCTCTCTCAGGCCTTAGGCGTAGCACAGGCTCAGCAGGAGAACATCAGACACCGACCTCAGACAGACTTCAGACGATGGCGGGGTCATCACGGGTTGATGAAGTCCAGGCTCATCTGGCACGGGCATACTAGGACGGCCTCTCTCTCAGGCCTCAGGCGTAGCACAGGCTCAGCAGGAGAACATCAGACACCGACCCAGGACAGACGTCATCACAGGGTAGACCAAGAAGGAACCGGCAGGACAAGAGAGCGGGTGGCACCTGGGAAAAGGGCAGGGAATCACGGCAGGGGATATAGGTAGTTTCTGGACAGGCAGGTGTCACGCTGTATAGCAGATATATATATATGTGATGTCAGTAATCTATATCAAAAGGGCAACATACTATATAACATGCGCATAGATATATGATAACATAGAATTACCTGACAGAATGTCCAGTGGGTCAATACGGAATCCGTTATACGCTGTCTCCGGCTAGAGGGTGACCGGGGTCTATGCTGACCCTAAACTGGGGTCCTAACTAATCCCTCTACCTGGAGGTACTGTTAAAGGTACAGAGGTCCAGGCCACCAGCGTAAACCCTGTCTCCTATCAATCCCTGCCAACTGTAATCTAGTCCTAAGAAGGACCCTGATTACCACCAAAGGGAATGAACAGGTAACGGTTAATGAACAGAAAGACATACAAGAAAGACAAGAAATAAAGTAAATAAAGTCTTACATACAACACTCACACACCGTAGGAACACCTAAGGTCTCTGAGATAAACTATAAGCTATAAGAGTAAAAACAACTAAGGAGCTCTTAGCTTAAGTATTCTCAGAACCGATCCAGTCTGCTAGACTACATGAATGCTTTCACCGGCATCTAACACCCAGACTGGCCGGGATATAAAGGAAGCTAATTAGAACATAATCAAAAGCAGCCGGGCGAGGCTGGACCTAGACTTAGCAAAGAGCTAGGTAAAATTAACTCTCTCATTACCAAACACAAAGTAACAGCAACTCAGCTGCGAGAAGTCAGAATGTGCAATCGCGACAATCTTCGTGGCGATGCACCCATGACAGTACCCCCCCTTCTACGAGGGGCCTCCGGACCCTCAGGGCCAGGTCTGCCCGGGTAAGTTGTGTGAAAGGTCCGAACCAATCGATCTGTTAACATCAGACGCAAGGACCCACGTCCTCTCCTCAGGACCATACCCCCTCCAATGAACCAAGTACTGAAGGGATCGGAGACGTGAGTCAATGATTTTCGACCCCTGAAATTCCACGTTATCATTGACCACCACTGAAGGAGGAGGTAGAGGTGACGGTATGACTGGTGTCACGTACTTTTTAAGTAATGATTTGTGAAACACATTATGAATTTTAAACGTAGGAGGGAGGTCCAGACGAAATGCCACAGGATTAATTATGGAACTGATCCTGTACGGCCCGATGAATCTGGGACCCAACCTCCAGGAGGAAACTTTAAGTTTTATATTCCTGGTAGACAACCAAACCAGATCGTTCACCTTCAGATCTAGACCAGAAACTCTCCCCCTGTCAGCCATCCGTTTGTAACGGTTCCCCGTAACCTTCAGTCTTAACCGATCTGGAACTATCAGTCTCCCTGGAAGTCCCACAGGGGCGTCCCCCTGAGCCCCCAATACCTCCCCCTCAAGCTCAGAGCATACAGCTGACACTACAACTCCCTCCTGAGGAATAGGAACCGGATCATCCGTCTTCCCGGCCCCTGGGAAAGTACGAGATAAGGCATCAGGAAGCAACTTTATTGAGCAGTCATATGCGCGATGAGGAGGTAACTCTTTACACCCCTCCTCTGAGAACATCTCCCCAAAGTCCTCCAGAAAAGGAGACAAAGTCCTAGGCACAACCGCACCGATGACCGTGCTCATACAGTTATTCCTGCAAAATTCACCCCACTGGCTTATCTTTCTGGATTGCCAATCAATCACTGGGTTATGTTTAGCCAACCAAGGAAGTCCCAACACAATAGGAGTAGGTAGACCCTCCAACACATAACAAGACAATTGCTCTTTATGTATTGCCCCTACTCGAAGATCTATGTTATGAACAGCTTGTACCAAGCTACCTTGACCGAGAGGTCTAGAATCAATAGAGACTATAGGGACCGGTTTGGCCAATACACTCAGTTGCATACCATGCACCTGGGCAAACCGAGCGTCCACCAGATTAGCCCCGGACCCACTATCAAGAAAAACAGAAATCCTCTCAGTTCTAGTACCAATCACCACCTCCGCAGGCACGATAAACTGAGAGGGATTTGGGGACGAAATACACACTCCCAGGTTAACTCCTTTGCTTAAAGAGGCCCGGGATGGACACCCCCCAACAAAATGTCCCTCTCTCCCGCAAAAGAAACACCTTCTAGTCTTGCGGCGCACCGCTGATTCCCTCCTACAAAAAGATGTCCCTCCCAACTGCATGGGTTCCTCAGAACAGACCAGGGGAACCTCAGTATAAGGGACTTTAGTAGTAGGTGGAGTCATCACGGGAGGCGGAGTTACCTCGCGTCTTCCCCGAATTCGTCTATCAATGCGAATAGCGAGGGCCATAGCAGCCTCCAGTGATGGAGGAGAATCATACTGAGCCAACACATCTTTTAATTTGTCAGACAACCCTTGACAAAACTGGCTCCTAAGAGCTGGGTCATTCAACTGAGTATCTGTTGCCCATCTACGGAACTCAGAAGAATATTCCTCCGCTGGACGATTTCCTTGCCGTATTTTACGTAACTTTGTTTCAGCAAGGGAAACTCGATCCGGGTCATCATACACCAAACCCAGGGCAGCAAAAAATTGATCTACTGACTGGAGGGCCGGGGAGCTCGGGGGAAGAGAGAACGCCCAAGATTGAGGGTCCCCTTGTAAGAGCGAGATAACAATTCCCACCCTCTGCTCTTCACTCCCAGATGACCGAGGCCGCAGCCGAAAGTACAATTTACATGCCTCCCGGAAAGTAAAAAATTTGTCCCGCCCACCAGTGAACCTGTCCGGGAGAGCAACCTTAGGTTCAGATCTGGTTTGCTCCGGGGGGAACAAAACCTTGGACTTAATGTCTGCAAACTCCATGGACAACCCCTGCAACTGCCGGGCCAGCTGGGCTACTGGATCCATGACAGCTGGGGAGAATCTTTAGTATGGGCCGGTGAAAATGTCACGCTGTATAGCAGATACATATATATGTGATGTCAGTAATCTATATCAAAAGGGCAACATACTATATAACATGCGCATAGATATATGATAACATAGAATTACCTGACAGAATGTCCAGTGGGTCAATACGGAATCCGTTATACGCTGTCTCCGGCTAGAGGGTGACCGGGGTCTATGCTGACCCTAAACTGGGGTCCTAACTAATCCCTCTACCTGGAGGTACTGTTAAAGGTACAGAGGTCCAGGCCACCAGCGTAAACCCTGTCTCCTATCAATCCCTGCCAACTGTAATCTAGTCCTAAGAAGGACCCTGATTACCACCAAAGGGAATGAACAGGTAACGGTTAATGAACAGAAAGACATACAAGAAAGACAAGAAATAAAGTAAATAAAGTCTTACATACAACACTCACACACCGTAGGAACACCTAAGGTCTCTGAGATAAACTATAAGCTATAAGAGTAAAAACAACTAAGGAGCTCTTAGCTTAAGTATTCTCAGAACCGATCCAGTCTGCTAGACTACATGAATGCTTTCACCGGCATCTAACACCCAGACTGGCCGGGATATAAAGGAAGCTAATTAGAACATAATCAAAAGCAGCCGGGCGAGGCTGGACCTAGACTTAGCAAAGAGCTAGGTAAAATTAACTCTCTCATTACCAAACACAAAGTAACAGCAACTCAGCTGCGAGAAGTCAGAATGTGCAATCGCGACAATCTTCGTGGCGATGCACCCATGACAGCAGGTTTGTCACAGCAAGTGACCAAGGAAGTCTCTGGGCAGGCAGGTTGTCACGGCAAGTGACCAAGGCAGTCTCTGGGACAGGCAGGTTGTCACGGCAAGTGACCAGGGCAGGCAGGTTGTCACGGCAAGTGACCAGGCAGTCTCTGGGACAGGCAGGTTGTCACGGAAAGTGACCAGGGCAATCTCTGGGACAGGCAGGTTGTCACGGCAAGTGACCAGGGCAGGCAGGTTGTCACGGCAAGTGACCAGGCAGGCAGGTTGTCACGGCAAGTGACCAGGCAGTCTCTGGGACAGGCAGGTTGTCACGGCAAGTGACCAGGGCAGGCAGGTTGTCACGGCAAGTGACCAGGCAGGCAGGTTGTCACGGCAAGTGACCAGGCAGTCTCTGGGACAGGCAGGTTGTCACGGAAAGTGACCAGGGCAGTCTCTGGGACAGGCAGGTTGTCACGGCAAGTGACCAGGCAGTCTCTAGACAGGCAGGTTGTCACGATAAGTGACCAGGCAGTCTCTAGACAGGCAGGTATATACGACCTGATATGGTGGAGCCTCCAGGTGGGCTGCAGTCGGATGGCAGATGATCGCTCCCAGGTGAGCAGGCAAGAGCCGGGGATCTCTGCAGATGATGTCCGAACTTCTGGATGGAGCTGCAGTCGGATGGCAGATGATCGCTCCTAGGTGAGCAGGCAAGAGCCGGGGATCTCTGCAGATGACGTCCGAACCTCTGGAAGGAACTGCAGACGGATGGCAGACAGGCAAGCCGACAGGTAACAGACAGGTAACTGGAATCAGGAGCTGATGGCTGAAACAGAGTTAGACTGCACAGGAACAACAGGAACACGGATTGGATCTCAGAGAGTCAGGAACACAGACAGGAACACGGACTGGGTCTCAGGGACACGGACTGGAACACAGGCATCGGACTCCGGACATCTGATACCGATCAGCAGGCTCCGGACATCAGGTAGAGATGGATAGGATCCGGACATCTGGAAGTGGTCATCGGACATCGGATATCAGGCCATGGTCATCGGACATCGGATATCAGGCAATGGTCATCAGGGATAGGATCCGGACATCTGGCAGCGACCTGAAAAGGAACCCCAGCGGTCTGGTGCAAGCCCCGCCCAGCACAACGGGAGCTGGCCGGGGATTGCACAGAAGCTGAGCACAGAGTAACAGAAACTCAGCACACACCGGACTCCTCCTTCCAAGATGAACTCAGGTTATATAGCAAGGATTCACAGTCACTGGCACAGGGTTCTGGACACAGCAGGATTTCAGGAACATAACACATAGGACACAGTTCAGACAGTCAGGTACAGGATGCGATCCAGGATCAGGGGTTCAGGTAATTAGACACAGAAGGAACAGGCCTGGATATACAGCCTCCAGGAACGGTAATCTGGGTAATCAGCCCCCAGCATAGGCGGAAACACAAGACAAAGTTCAGACATTCAGGTACCGGGTTAGATCCAGGATCAGGGAACAAGAAACAGCAGGAACAGGGAATCAGCTCTCCAGAGCTGATCAACTTCAGAGCAGGAGCTGAACACACAACCACATACGGCTAGGTTCAGGGATTCAGTGTGGATTCAATGTGAAGCTCTGGCAACGCCCACTAGGGCTGAGGAACTTTATATATGAGCTGCTTCACAGCAATAGGCTGGAGCAGTAATTCTAATACACACCCAATCCTCATAAAAGCAGGACAGGTGTGGGCCGCGCCCCCTATGCAGAGCCAAACAACTCATCACAGAGGAACGCCTGACAGTGGCTGCTGCCACACACGTAGTAAATCATGCACCATTGCAGAGGACTTTGCAACCTACGGATGGTCTTCACAGCAGGCCAGGCGCCTGACAGAAGCTGCTGCCACACACGTAGTAAGTCATGCACCACTGCAGAGGACTTGCAAGCTACGGACGGCTTTCACAGCAGGTCAGGAACCGCACATGCGGGCGGTCATGCAAAGCAGCGGAGCCACTCACGCAAGTACGGGTACGCAGCAGAGCCGGGAACTGAGCAGCATCCATATAGGTAACAGACAACAGTATCCCAGCTGGTTAGGGGGAAAGGAGCAAAAGGGTTAATGCAAAAGACATGCAGAGTAACGCTGGAAAACAAAGTACAGATAATACCAGCGTTACAGTATCCCCCTCCTCAGGCCCCCTCTTCTGAAGACCCAAGTAAAAAAAAATTCCCCAGAAAAATTCACTTGGGTTTGGCGGTAAGTCCCATAGTTCACAATATGGCAGCATAGTTAATAGCTCGAAAAGTCCGAACCGCTGACCAAGCGGGGAATCGAGCCATCTAGTCCACTTACCGTGTGGGGACCAAGTAGTCTAGTTCGCACATCAGGTGGAGCTTGGAGAAAGTCCTGCAGACCGCACATGCTCAGCGGAGTCCATGGCCAGAGCTTACTGTGGCGCTTCCCACGGCTGTGGGGCGCCGGGACATGGCATAGCTTGCCTAGCTAGCCAATGCTCCCACGCCGCCAGTCCACGACGACATGAGGCAAGGGTCCCAGATGATAAGAGAATGTGGACCCACTGGACCACGGAGGGAGACCCGGGCCTGCCCGGACTAGGGAAGGGCAGCGACCGGGATCCGTGGCAGCTGAGCACGTGGGCAAGATGGCGACCTGCAGGGCTAGACAACACCGCACAACTTCAGGTAAGAAGAAACATAAAGTTTACTTAAAGAAACAAAGTACATAAACAGAAACATAAGACCGGGCTCCGATTCCGCACATCAGAGAAGGGTACACGACTCAGGATCACAGACGAGTGCTGGAGGACATCACGGGTAGATGCAGTCCAGGGTTATCTGGCACGGGCATACTTGGACGGCCTCTCTCTCAGGCCTTAGGCGTAGCACAGGCTCAGCAGGAGAACATCAGACACCGACCTCAGACAGACTTCAGACGATGGCGGGGTCATCACGGGTTGATGAAGTCCAGGCTCATCTGGCACGGGCATACTAGGACGACCTCTCTCTCAGGCCTCAGGCGTAGCACAGGCTCAGCAGGAGAACATCAGACACCGACCCAGGACAGACGTCATCACAGGGTAGACCAAGAAGGAACCGGCAGGACAAGAGAGCGGGTGGCACCTGGGAAAAGGGCAGGGAATCACGGCAGGGGATATAGGTAGTTTCTGGACAGGCAGGTTTGTCACAGCAAGTGACCAAGGAAGTCTCTGGGCAGGCAGGTTGTCACGGCAAGTGACTAAGGCAGTCTCTGGGACAGGCAGGTTGTCACGGCAAGTGACCAGGGCAGGCAGGTTGTCATGGCAAGTGACCAGGCAGTCTCTGGGACAGGCAGGTTGTCACAGAAAGTGACCAGGGCAATCTCTGGGACAGGCAGGTTGTCACGGCAAGTGACCAGGGCAGGCAGGTTGTCACGGCAAGTGACCAGGCAGGCAGGTTGTCACGGCAAGTGACCAGGCAGTCTCTGGGACAGGCAGGTTGTCACGGCAAGTGACCAGGGCAGGCAGGTTGTCACGGCAAGTGACCAGGCAGGCAGGTTGTCACGGCAAGTGACCAGGCAGTCTCTGGGACAGGCAGGTTGTCACGGAAAGTGACCAGGGCAGTCTCTGGGACAGGCAGGTTGTCACGGCAAGTGACCAGGCAGTCTCTAGACAGGCAGGTTGTCACGATAAGTGACCAGGCAGTCTCTAGACAGGCAGGTATATACGACCTGATATGGTGGAGCCTCCAGGTGGGCTGCAGTCGGATGGCAGATGATCGCTCCCAGGTGAGCAGGCAAGAGCCGGGGATCTCTGCAGATGATGTCCGAACTTCCGGATGGAGCTGCAGTCGGATGGCAGATGATCGCTCCTAGGTGAGCAGGCAAGAGCCGGGGATCTCTGCAGATGACGTCCGAACCTCTGGAAGGAACTGCAGACGGATGGCAGACAGGCAAGCCGACAGGTAACAGACAGGTAACTGGAATCAGGAGCTGATGGCTGAAACAGAGTTAGACTGCACAGGAACAACAGGAACACGGATTGGATCTCAGAGAGTCAGGAACACAGACAGGAACACGGACTGGGTCTCAGGGACACGGACTGGAACACAGGCATCGGACTCCGGACATCTGATACCGATCAGCAGGCTCCGGACATCAGGTAGAGATGGATAGGATCCGGACATCTGGAAGTGGTCATCGGACATCGGATATCAGGCCATGGTCATCGGACATCGGATATCAGGCAATGGTCATCAGGGATAGGATCCGGACATCTGGCAGCGACCTGAAAAGGAACCCCAGCGGTCTGGTGCAAGCCCCGCCCAGCACAACGGGAGCTGGCCGGGGATTGCACAGAAGCTGAGCACAGAGTAACAGAAACTCAGCACACACCGGACTCCTCCTTCCAAGATGAACTCAGGTTATATAGCAAGGATTCACAGTCACTGGCACAGGGTTCTGGACACAGCAGGATTTCAGGAACATAACACATAGGACACAGTTCAGACAGTCAGGTACAGGATGCGATCCAGGATCAGGGGTTCAGGTAATTAGACACAGAAGGAACAGGCCTGGATATACAGCCTCCAGGAACGGTAATCTGGGTAATCAGCCCCCAGCATAGGCGGAAACACAAGACAAAGTTCAGACATTCAGGTACCGGGTTAGATCCAGGATCAGGGAACAAGAAACAGCAGGAACAGGGAATCAGCTCTCCAGAGCTGATCAACTTCAGAGCAGGAGCTGAACACACAACCACATACGGCTAGGTTCAGGGATTCAGTGTGGATTCAATGTGAAGCTCTGGCAACGCCCACTAGGGCTGAGGAACTTTATATATGAGCTGCTTCACAGCAATAGGCTGGAGCAGTAATTCTAATACACACCCAATCCTCATAAAAGCAGGACAGGTGTGGGCCGCGCCCCCTATGCAGAGCCAAACAACTCATCACAGAGGAACGCCTGACAGTGGCTGCTGCCACACACGTAGTAAATCATGCACCATTGCAGAGGACTTTGCAACCTACGGATGGTCTTCACAGCAGGCCAGGCGCCTGACAGAAGCTGCTGCCACACACGTAGTAAGTCATGCACCACTGCAGAGGACTTGCAAGCTACGGATGGCTTTCACAGCAGGTCAGGAACCGCACATGCGGGCGGTCATGCAAAGCAGCGGAGCCACTCACGCAAGTACGGGTACGCAGCAGAGCCGGGAACTGAGCAGCATCCATATAGGTAACAGACAACAGTATCCCAGCTGGTTAGGGGGAAAGGAGCAAAAGGGTTAATGCAAAAGACATGCAGAGTAACGCTGGAAAACAAAGTACAGATAATACCAGCGTTACACTCTCCATTCTGCCAGTCGAGCACGGGTGCATGTTTTTGGAGCCAAGGCAGACCTAGTAAGAAAGCATGAGAGAGTCCAGGTAAAACATGAAACGAGATGCTCTCAGAATGCAACATTCCCACCTGCAGGGTTATGGCTTCGGTGATAAGTTGGATGGGACGAGGTAGGAGACCCCATCCACAGCAGCAACAGATACTGGTTCAACCAGAGGTTTGGTGGGAATGCGATACTTCTCTACTAGAGCCTGTGAAACAAGATTCCCAGCTGCTCCAGAATCAAGTTGGGCCAGTTCGAAGTAACGGTTCTTACCGATGAGAATAGAGACAGACAGCAGCAGAGATGAAGAGGATTTATTCTGGTCTAGGTGGACCTCTCCGAGCGAACCTAGACACAGGCGTTTCCCGACCTCTCCGGACAGGTACGGATCCAGTGCTCCTTACTGCCACAGTAGAAGCAACTCCTCTCGGCACGGCGTGAGTCCTGACGGGCTTTGACCATCTTGGTCTGGTCGACCTGCATAGGCTCAGCAGTGTGCATCTGGGGAGAAACGGAAGGGGTTATAGGTCTCTGAAACGAGGGTGCAAGACGAGGAAACCCTCTCTCACGGGTGACCTCTTTGGCACGTTCCTGGAACCGTAGATCAATTCGATTGGCAAGATTTATTAAATCATCAAGGGAGGTTGGAATGTCCCGACCGGCAAGTTCATCTTTAATACGGCCGGACAGACCCTCCCAGAAGACCGAAATCAGGGCGTTATTGTCCCAAGCCAACTCTGAGGCTAGAGTACGGAACCGTATGGCATATTGACCAACGGTGAGACTCTCCTGACGGAGACGCAACAGAGATGATGCAGAGGAGGTCTTCCATCCAGGTTCGTCGAATACCTTCCGGAAGGCCGAGAGAAAAGCAGGCAGGTCAGATACCAGAGGATCTTCTCTCTCCCAGAGAGGATTAAGCCAGGCCAGAGCCTCTCCGGTGAGATGGGACATGATGAAGGCAATTTTGGCCCGGTCAGAGTTAAACTGGTGTGCCAGGAGTTCGAAATGCAGGGTGCACTGGTTAATAAAACCACGAGCCAGAGCAGGGTCGCCTCCAAACCTAGGAGGAGCTGAAAGTCGGGGTCCAGGAATGGAAACCACGGAATTGGGAAGCAGCGAGGCTGCCGGATTATGAGTCATGGCTCCAGCGGTGGTTGCTGGTGATGAATTCAGAGTGTCCAGGCGGGAATTGACGTTCCGCAGGTGACCCAGGATGGCCTCCTGTTGCGACCTTTGGCGAGATAGTTCATGACACAATTCCGGGAGTGAAGGGGTTTGGGTGCCACCAGGTTCCATGGCCCGAGCAAACTGTAACGGGTCTGGTAGGTGAAACCACTGAGCTTTATTATACAAGACAGTATACTTGTAAGAGAGCAGGTGGCGCCCGGGGAATACGGACAGGAATTCACGGGAAGTGACCAGGGCAGTCTCTGGGTAGGCAGGTTGTCACGGCAAGTGACCAGGGCAGTCTCTGGGAAGGCAGGTTGTCACGGCAAGTGACTAGGGCAGTCTCTGGACAGGCAGGTTGTCACAGTAAGTGACCAGGACAGTTTCTGAATAAACAGGCTTATACGACCTGAGATGTTGGAGCCTCCTGGTAGGCTGCAGTCTGATGGCAGATGATCGCTCCCAAGCGAGCAGACAGGAATCTCTGGAGTAGCCGGTGATCACTGCTGGAGATGTCCGAACCTTCGGATAAAGCTGCAGTCGGATGGCAGATGATCGCTCCCAAGTGAGCAGGCAAGAGTCTCTGAAGTAGCCGGTGATCACTGCTGATGAAGTCCGAACCTTCGGATAGAGCTGCAGTCGGATGGCAGATGATCACTCCCAAGTGAGCAGGCAAGAGTCTCTGTAATCGCCGGGGATCACTGCAGGTGATGTCCGAACCTCCGGGGAGGGCTGCAGTCAGATGGCAGACAGCAAACAGACGGGTAACAGGCAGGCAACTGGAAACAGGAGCTGAGGGCTGAAGCAGAGTTATACAGTGCAACAACAACATTGCTCGGGCACCTCCATTAAGGAGGAAGCCCTTAATATAGGGTGGAGTCCTCCGGCATTGGCCGGAGACTAATTTGGAAAATGCGCGCGGCTCCTTTAAGAGCGGGGGAGGGCGCGGGCGCGCGCCCTAAGACCAGCAGCAGGGAAGGAGCGCGCGGGCCCAGCAGGGCGGAATGAGGACGCCGAGGATGCTGGGGGTGCTGAGGACGCTGGGGGCGCTGAGGACGCTGGGAGCGCTGAGGACGCAGAGCGCTGGTAAGGGGAACGGCGTCCCTGCCTGGCAGAGGGCCGGGACGCCGATGCTACATGCATGAATACAGTCATCGGTGTGGTCACTCCTAGGGTCTTACCTCCATTTCTGGCGGACTTTGAGGATGTATTCTCGGAGAAAGGGTGTCAGGAACTACCTCATCGCGTGTATGACTTTTTTGTAAAACTGCTCCCTGAGGCCAAGTTACCTAATTCTAATTTGTATAACCTTTCTGGTCCTGAGAGGCAGGCCATGAAGGATTATATTTTGGAGAGTCTGGCTAAGGGGCATATTAGACCTTCATCTTCCCCGGTGGCCGTGGGGTTCTTCTTTGTGAAGAAGAAAGATGGAGGCCTACGCCCTTGCCTGGATTTCCGTGAACTTAATTAGATTACGGTCCGAGATCCGTATCCGCTCCCACTTATTCCCGATCTCTTCAATCAGATCGTGGGCGCCAAATGGTTCTCTAAGTTGGATCTAAGGGGGGCGTACAATCTGATTAGGATGAAGGAGGGGGATGAGTGGAAGACGGCGTTTAACACTCCAGAGGGGCATTATGAGAACCTTGTCATGCCATTCGGTCTGACTAATGCCCGGCGGTGTTCCAACACTTTGTAAATTACATTTTTCGCCGCCTGGTGGGACAGTTTGTTGTCATATATCTGGATGATATCTTAATTTACTCGCCGGATCTTGTGTCTCATCAGGAGCATGTTAGGCAGGTGTTACAGATCTTGCGGGATAATAAACTGTACGCCAAATGGGAAAAGTGTGTGTTCGCCGTACAGGAACTCCAGTTTTTAGGCTTCCTGGTTTCAGTGTCCGGTTTTTGTATGGACCCTGGGAAAGTGCGGGCAGTTCTTGAGTGGGATCTGCCAGAGAATCTTAAAGCTCTACAACGTTTCCTGGGGTTTGCTAATTATTACCGGAAATGTATTCGTAATTTCTCGTCCATGGTTAAACCTCTCACAGACATGACAAAAAAGGGGACGGATTTTTCTAGGTGGTCTGACAAGGCTTGTCAAGCATTCTCCTCCTTGAAAAAATGTTTTGCCTCGGCACCCATACTCATTCAACCTGATGCGTCACAGCCGTTCATTGTAGAGGTAGACGCTTCAGAGGTAGGGGTGGGAGCAGTATTGTCACAAGGTTCGTCCCCTGGTGGAACCCGTGCGCCTTTTTCTCTAAAAAATTGTCGTCCGCTGAGAGGAATTACGATGTCGGCAAAAGGGAACTCTTGGCCATTAAGTTAGCTTTTGAGGAGTGGCGCCATTTTTTGGAGGGGGTAGTCCATCCGGTCACCGTCATCACCGATCACAAGAACCTGCTATATCTGGAGTCCGCAAAACGTCTGAATCCCAGACAAGCTAGGTGGTCGTTGTTTTTTACCAGGTTTAATTTTGTCGTCACATATCGTCCTGGGTCAAAAAATTTAAAGGCAGATGCCTTATCTCGTAGTTTCCCTGGGGCCGGGAATACGGATGACCCGGTTCCTATCCTTCAGGAGGGGGTGGTGGTGTCGGCAGTACGCTCTGAGCTTAAGGAGGTATTGGAGGCTCAGGGGGACGCCCCTGTTGGACCTCCAGGGAGACTGTTTGTTCCAGATCAGTTGCGACAAAAGGTGATCGAGGCACACCATAACTCAGCTTTGGCAGGACACCCAGGGAGTAAAGCAACTGTGGATCTCCTCTCGCGTCGGTTTTGGTGGCCTAACTTACATAGGGAGGTGGTAACTTTTGTCGCGTCCTGTGGGGTTTGTGCACGCTCTAAGACCCCACATACCCGTCCGTCTGGGGCCCTCTTACCTTTGAAGATCCCGGAGCGTCCTTGGACTCATCTGTCCATGGACTTTATTACGGACCTCCCGCCGTCTTCGGGTAAAACGGTCATACTCGTTGTAGTGGACAGGTTCAGCAAGATGGCACATTTTATCGCTCTTCCTGCTCTTCCTAATGCTAAAACTCTTGCGCAGGTGTTCATTGGGGAGATTGTGAGGCTTCACGGGGTACCCTCCGATGTGTCTGATCGGGGGTCTCAGTTTGTGTCCAAATTCTGGAAGGCATTTTGTACACGGCGGGGGATGCATTTATCGTTTTCATCGGCTTTTCATCCTCAGACGTCTGAACCAGAGCATGGAGACATATCTCCGGTGTTTTGTGTCAGAGAACCAGGAGGACTGGGCTTCTTTCTTACCTCTGGCAGAGTTTGCTCTTAATAATAGGCGGAGCGAGTCCACTGATAAGTCCCCGTTTTTTGGGGCATATGGTTTTCACCCCCAGTTTTGTACTTTCAGTAGGGGGGCTCTTCGGGGGTTCCTGAGGAGGAACTATTTTCGTCATCACTCGCTTCAGTATAGAGAGGGGTGCTGAATAATCTGAATACTATGGGGAACCAATACAAACGTATGGCTGATAGGAGGAGAGTGTCTGGTCCGGACCTAAGTGTGAACGATCGGGTATGGTTGTCTACCAACAATATAAAACTTAAGGTTCCCTCCTGGAAACTGGGTCCCAGGTTCATCGGGCCGTACAGGATCAGTTCTATAATTAATCCGGTGGCATTCCGTCTTGACCTCCCCCCTACGTTTAAAATTCACAACGTGTTCCACAGATCGTTGCTTAAGAGGTATGTGGCGCCGGTGATACCGTCACCTTTACCTCCTCCTCCATTGGTGGTCAATGGTAACTTGGAGTTTCAGGTATCGAAAGTCATTGATTCACGCTTTAATCGCCGGTCCCTTCAGTACCTGGTTCATTGGAAGGGTATGGTCCTGAGGAGAGGATGTGGGTTCCTGTGTCGGATATTAACGCAGACCGATTAATTCGGGCCTTCCACACGACTCACCCGGATAAACCTGGCCCTGAGGGTCCGGAGGCCCCTCGTAGAAGGGGGGGTACTGTCACGGGTGCGTCGCCACGAAGATCGTCACGATTACACAGCCTGACTTCTCGCAGCTGAGTTTTTG
>JARQOD010002921.1:0-71246 GCA_033576555.1 Oophaga sylvatica | reverse complement strand
AGAAAAAGGCCAAGTATTGTGCTCTTCTGGTTGGCCAACGGGAAATGATGTGAGCAGGTGGCACGCCAACGGGAAAGGGTGTGCTCTGGTCGCACGCCAACGGGAAAGAGTGCTCCGGTGGCACGCCAGCGGGAAAAGGATGTGCTCCGGTGTCACGCCAACGGTAAAGGGTATGCTCCGGTGGCACGCCAACGGGAAAAGGGTGTGCTCCGGTGGCACGCCAACATGAAAAAGGTGTGCTCCGCTGGCACGCCAACAGGAAAAAGGTTGTGCTCCGTTGGCACGCCTACGGGAAAAGGGTGTGCTCCGGTGGCACTCCAAAGGGAAGGCTATGTTCAGCCCTTTAAATTATGTGGAAAGCCAAGTGGTACTCATGTTAACTTCTTGCTGATAAAAAGCCCAAGATGGGTGTCCCGGTGGTAAGCAAAAGGGCCAGAGAGTGTACCCGATAGCAGGGTAAAAAGCCCAAGATGGGCGCCACGCTGGTAAAGTAAAAAGTCAAAGAATGCACCCCGGTGACAGAATAAAAAGCCCAAGATGGGTGCCCCAGTGGTAGGCAAACAGGCCAGAGAGCACCCCGATAGCAGGATAAAAAGCCCAAGATGGGTGTCCCCGGTGGTAAGCAAAAGGGCCAGAACGTGTATCCCGATTGCAAGGTAAAAAGCCCAAGATTGGTGCCACGCTGGTAAATAAAAAGATCAGAATGCACCCCGGTGGCAGAATAAAAAGCCCAAGATGGGTGCCCAGGTGGTAGGCAAACATGCCAGAGAGCACCCCAGTAGCAGGATAAAAAGCTCAAGATGGGTGTCCCCGGTGGTAAGCAAAAGGGCCAGAACGTGTACCCCGATTGCCGGGTAAAAAGCCCAAGATGGGCACCACGCTGGTAAAGAAAAAAGTCAGAGAATGCACCCCGGTGGCAGAGTAAAAAGCCCAAAATGGGTGCCCCGGTGTTAGGCAAACAGGCCAGAGAGCACCCCGGTAGCAGGATAAAAAGCCCAAGATGGGTGTCCCCGGTGGTAAGCAAAAGGGCCAGAGCATGTACCCGATGACAGGGTAAAAAGCCGAAGATAGGCGCCGCGCTGGTAAATAAAAAGGTTAGAATGCACCCCGGTGGCAGAATTAAAAGCCCAAGATGGGTGCCCCGGTGGTATGCAAATAGGTCTTATAGCTTCCCGGTGGCAGGATAAAATGCCCAAGATGGGTGTCACAGGTGGTAAGAATTGGGCCAGAACGTGTACCCAGATGGCAGGGTAAAAAGCCCAAGATGGCCGCCACACTGGTAAATAAAAAGGTCAGAATGCACCCCGGTGGCAGAATAAAAAGCTCAAGGTGGGTGTCCCTGTGGTAGCCAGAGAGCACTCCGGTGTCAGGATGAAAAGCCCAAGATGGGCGCCTCCGGGGGTTAGCAAAAAAGCCAAGTATTGTGCTCTTCTGGTTGGCCAACGGGAAATGATGTGCTCCGGTGGCACGCCAACGGGAAAGTGCTCCGGTGGCACGCCAACGGTAAAGGGTATGCTCCGGTGGCACGCCAATGGGAAAAGGGTGTGCTCTGGTGGCACGCCAACGTGAAAAAGGTGTGCTCCGCTGGCACGCCAACGGGAAAAAGGGTGTGCTCCGGTGGCACGCCGACGGGAAAAGGGTGTGCTCCGGTGGCACGCCAAAGGGAAAGCTATGTTCAGCCCTTTAAATTATATGGAAAGCCAAGTGGTACTCATGTTAACTTCTTGCTGATAAAAAGCCCAAGATAGGTGTCTCGGTGGTAAGCAAAAGGGCCAGAGCGAGTACCCCGATTGCAGGGTAAAAAGCCCAAGATGGGTGACACACTGGTAAATAAAAAGGTCAGAATGCACCCCGGTGGCAGAATAAAAAGCCCAAGGTGGGTGTCCCGGTGGTAGCCAGAGAGCACTCCGGTGTCAGGCTGAAAAGCCCAAGATGGGTGCCTCCGGCGGTAAGAAATGGGCAAGGTATTGTGCTCTTCTGGTTGGCCAATGGGAAATGATGTGCTCCGGTGGCATGCCAACGGGTAAGAGTGCTCCGGTCGTACGCCAACGGAAAAGGGTGTGCTCCGGTGGCACGGGAAAGGGTGTGCTCCGGTCGCACGCCAACGGGAAAGGGTGTGCTCCGGTGGCACGCCAACGGGAAAAGGATGTTCTCTGGTCGCACGCCAACGGGAAAGGGTGTGCTCCGGTTGCACGCCAATGGGAAAGGGTGTGCTCCGGTTGCACGCCAATGGGAAAGGGTGTGCTCCAGTGGCACACCAACGGTAAAGGTGTGCTCCGCTGGCACGACAACGGGAAAAAAGGTGTGCTCCGGTGGCACACCAACGGGAAAAGTGTTCTCCGGTGGCACGCCGACGGGAAATAGTGTGCTCCGGTGGCACGCCAGCTGGGAATAGTGTGCTCCTGTGGCACGCCAACGGTAAAGGTGTGCTCCGCTGGCATGCCAACGGGAAAAGGGTGTGCTCCGGTGGCACGCCGAGGGGAAAAGGGCGTGCTCCGGTGGCACGCCAAAGGGAAGGCTATGTTCAGCCCTTTAAATTATATGGGAAGCCAAGTGGAACTCATGTTAACTTCTTTCTGATAAAAAGCCCAAGATGGGTGTCTTGGTGGTAAGCAAAAGGGCCAGAGCGAGTACCCTGATTGCAGGGTAAAAAGCCCAAGATGGGCGCCACGCTGGTAAATAGAAAGGTCAGAATGCTCCCCAGTGGCAGAATAAAAAGCCCAAGGTGGGTGTCCCGGTGGTAGCCAGAGAGCACTCCAGTGTCAGGCTGAAAATCCCAAGATGGGTCCTCCGGCGGTAAGCAAAAAGGCCAAGTATTGTGCTCTTCTGGTTGGCCAACGGGAAATGATGTGCTCCGGTGGCACGCCAACGGGAAAGTGTGTGCTCCGGTCGCACGCCAACGGAAAAGGGTGTGCTCCGGTGGTACGCCAACGGGAAAAGGATGTTCTCCGGTCGCACGCCAACGGGAAAGGGTGTGCTCCGGTGGCACGCCAGCGGGAAAAGGATGTGCTCCGGTGGCACGCCAGCTGGAAATAGTGTGCTCCGGTGGCACGCCAACGGTAAAGGTGTGCTCCGCTGGCACGCCAACGGGAAAAAGGTGTGCTCCAGTGGCACACCAACTGGAAAAGGGTGTTCTCCGGTGGCACGCCGACGGGAAATAGTGTGCTCCTGTGGCACGCCAGCTGGAAATAGTGTTCTCCGTTGGCACGTCAACGGTAAAGGTGTGCTTCGGTGGCACGCCAACGGTAAAGGGTATGCTCCGGTGGCACGCCAACGGGAAAAGGGTGTGCTCCGGTGGCACGCCAACATGAAAAAGGTGTGCTCCGCTGGCACGCCAACAGGAAAAAGGTGTGTTCCGGTGGCACGCCAACGGAAAAAGGTTGTGCTCCGTTGGCACGCCTACGGGAAAAGGGTGTGCTCCGGTGGCACTCCAAAGGGAAGGCTATGTTCAGCCCTTTAAATTATGTGGAAAGCCAAGTGGTACTCATGTTAACTTCTTGCTGATAAAAAGCCCAAGATGGGTGTCCCGGTGGTAAGCAAAAGGGCCAGAGAGTGTACCCCGATAGCAGGGTAAAAAGCCCAAGATGGGCGCCACGCTGGTAAAGTAAAAAGTCAAAGAATGCACCCCGGTGACAGAATAAAAAGCCCAAGATGGGTGCCCCAGTGGTAGGCAAACAGGCCAGAGAGCACCCCGATAGCAGGATAAAAAGCCCAAGATGGGTGTCCCCGGTGGTAAGCAAAAGGGCCAGAACGTGTATCCCGATTGCAAGGTAAAAGCCCAAGATTGGTGCCACGCTGGTAAATAAAAAGGTCAGAATGCACCCGGTGGCAGAATAAAAAGCCCAAGATGGGTGCCCAGGTGGTAGGCAAACATGCCAGAGAGCACCCCAGTAGCATGATAAAAAGCTCAAGATGGGTGTCCCCGGTGGTAAGCAAAAGGGCCAGAGCATGTACCCCGATGACAGGGTAAAAAGCCCAAGATGGGCGCCAGCTGGTAAATATAAACGTCAGAGAATGCACCCCGGTGGCAGAACTAAAAGCCCAAGGTGGGTGCCCCGGTGGTAGGCAAACAGGCCTTATAGCACCTTGGTGGCAGGATAAAAAGCCCAAGATGGGTATCCCCGGTGGTAAGAAATGGGCCAGAGCGTGTAACACGATGGTAGCATAAAAAGCCCAAGATGGGCTCCACGCTGGTAAATAAAAAGGTCAGAATGCACCCCGGTGGCAGAATAAAAAGCCCAAGATGGGTGCCCAGGTGGTAGGCAAACATGCCAGAGAGCACCCCAGTAGCAGGATAAAAAGCTCAAGATGGGTGTCCCCGGTGGTAAGCAAAAGGGCCAGAACGTTTACCCCGATTGCCGGGTAAAAAGCCCAAGATGGGCACCACGCTGGTAAAGAAAAAAGTCAGAGAATGCACCCCGGTGGCAGAGTAAAAAGCCCAAAATGGGTGCCCCGGTGTTAGGCAAACAGGCCAGAGAGCACCCCGGTAGCAGGATAAAAAGCCCAAGATGGGTGTCCCCGGTGGTAAGCAAAAGGGCCAGAGCATGTACCCCGATGACAGGGTAAAAAGCCGAAGATAGGCGCCGCGCTGGTAAATAAAAAGGTTAGAATGCACCCCGGTGGCAGAATTAAAAGCCCAAGATGGGTGCCCCGGTGGTATGCAAATAGGTCTTATAGCTTCCCGGTGGCAGGATAAAATGCCCAAGATGGGTGTCACAGGTGGTAAGAATTGGGCCAGAACGTGTACCCAGATGGCAGGGTAAAAAGCCCAAGATGGCCGCCACACTGGTAAATAAAAAGGTCAGAATGCACCCTGGTGGCAGAATAAAAAGCTCAAGGTGGGTGTCCCTGTGGTAGCCAGAGAGCACTCCGGTGTCAGGCTGAAAAGCCCAAGATGGGCGCCTCCGGGGGTAAGCAAAAAAGCCAAGTATTGTGCTCTTCTGGTTGGCCAACGGGAAATGATGTGCTCCGGTGGCACGCCAACGGGAAAGAGTGCTCCAGTGGCACGCCAACGGTAAAGGGTATGCTCCGGTGGCACGCCAATGGGAAAAGGGTGTGCTCTGGTGGCACGCCAACGTGAAAAAGGTGTGCTCCGCTGGCACGCCGACGGGAAAAGGGTGTGCTCCGGTGGCACGCCGACGGGAAAAGGGTGTGCTCCGGTGGCACGCCGACGGGAAAAGGGTGTGCTCCGGTGGCACGCCAAAGGGAAAGCTATGTTCAGCCCTTTAAATTATATGGAAAGCCAAGTGGTACTGATGTTAACTTCTTGCTGATAAAAAGCTAGGTGTCTCGGTGGTAAGCAAAAGGGCCAGAGCGAGTACCCCGATTGCAGGGTAAAAAGCCCAAGATGGATGCCACACTGGTAAATAAAAAGGTCAGAATGCACCCCGGTGGCAGAATAAAAAGCCCAAGGTGGGTGTCTCGGTGGTAGCCAGAGAGCACTCCGGTGTCAGGCTGAAAAGCCCAAGATGGGTGCCTCCGGCTGTAAGAAATGGGCAAGGTATTGTGCTCTTCTGGTTGGCCAATGGGAAATGATGTGCTGCGGTGGCATGCCAACGGGTAAGAGTGCTCCGGTTGTACGCCAACGGAAAAGGGTGTGCTCCGGTGGCACGGGAAAGGGTGTGCTCCGGTCGCACGCCAACGGGAAAGGGTGTGCTCCGGTGGCACGCCAACGGGAAAAGGATGTTCTCTGGTCGCACGCCAACGGGAAAGGGTGTGCTCCGGTTGCACGCCAATGGGAAAGGGTGTGCTCCGGTTGCACGCCAATGGGAAAGGGTGTGCTCCGCTGGCACGACAACGGGAAAAAGGTGTGCTCCGGTGGCACACCAACGGGAAAAGTGTTCTCCGGTGGCATGCCGACGGGAAATAGTGTGCTCCGGTGGCACGCCAGCTGGGAATAGTGTGCTCCTGTGGCACGCCAACGGTAAAGGTGTGCTCCGCTGGCACGCCAACGGGAAAAGGGTGTGCTCCGGTGGCACGCCGAGGGGAAAAGGGCGTGCTCCGGTGGCACGCCAAAGGGAAGGCTATGTTCAGCCCTTTAAATTATATGGGAAGCCAAGTGGAACTCATGTTAACTTCTTTCTGATAAAAAGCCCAAGATTGGTGTCTTGGTGGTAAGCAAAAGGGCCAGAGCGAGTACCCTGATTGCAGGGTAAAAAGCCCAAGATGGGCGCCACGCTGGTAAATAGAAAGGTCAGAATTCTCCCCAGTGGCAGAATAAAAAGCCCAAGGTGGGTGTCCCGGTGGTAGCCAGAGAGCACTCCGGTGTCAGGCTGAAAATCCCAAGATGGGTCCTCCGGCGGTAAGCAAAAAGGCCAAGTATTGTGCTCTTCTGGTTGGCCAACGGGAAATGATGTGCTCCGGTGGCACGCCAACGGGAAAGTGTGTGCTCCGGTCGCACGCCAACGGAAAAGGGTGTGCTCCGGTGGTACGTCAACGGGAAAAGGATGTTCTCCGGTCGCACGCCAACGGGAAAGGGTGTGCTCCGGTGGCACGCCAGCGGGAAAAGGATGTGCTCCGGTGGCACGCCAGCTGGAAATAGTGTGCTCCGGTGGCACGCCAACGGTAAAGGTGTGCTCCGCTGGCACGCCAACGGGAAAAAGGTGTGCTCCGGTGGCACACCAACTGGAAAAGGGTGTTCTCCGGTGGCACGCCGACGGGAAATAGTGTGCTCCTGTGGCACGCCAGCTGGAAATAGTGTTCTCCGTTGGCACGTCAACGGTAAAGGTGTGCTTCGGTGGCACGCCAACGGTAAAGGTGTGCTCCGGTGGCACGCCAATGGGAAAAGGGTGTGCTCTGGTGGCACGCCAACGTGAAAAAGTTGTGCTCCGCTGGCACGCCAACGGTAAAAGGGTGTGCTCCGGTGGCACGCCGATGGGAAAAGGGTGTGCTCCGGTGGCACGCCAAAGGGAAAGAGTGCTCTGGTCGCACGCCAACGGAAAAGGGTGTGCTCCGGTCGCATGCCAACGGGAAAGGGTGTGCTCCGGTCGCACGCCAACGGTAAAGGGTATGCTCCGGTGGCACGCCAATGGAAAAGGGTGTGCTCTGGTGGCACGCCAACGTGAAAAAGGTGTGCTCCGCTGGCATGCCAACGGGAAAAAAGTGTGCTCCGGTGGCACACCAACGGGAAAAGGGTGTGTCCGGTGGCACGCCGACGGGAAAAGGGTGTGCTTCGGTGGCACGCCAAAGGGAAGGCTATGTTCAGCTCTTTAAATTATATGGAAAGCCAAGTGGTACTCATGTTAACTTCTTGCTGATAAAAAGCCCAAGATGGGTGTCTCGGTGGTAAGCAAAAGGGCCATAGCGAGTACCCCGATTGCAGGGTAAAAAGCCCAAGATGGGCGCCACGCTGGTAAATAAAAAGGTCAGAATGCACCCCGGTGGCAGAATAAAATCCCAAGATGGGTGCCCCGGTGGTAAAGAAAAAAGTCAGAGAATGTACCCCGGTGGCAGAGTAAAAAGCCCAAGATGGGTGCCCCGGTGGTAGGCAAACAGACCGGAGAGCACCCCGGTAGAAGGATAAAAGCCCAAGATGGGTGTCCCCGGTGGTAAGCAAAAGGGCCAGAGCATGTACCCCGATGACAGGGTAAAAAGCCGAAGATGGGCGCCACGCTGGTAAATAAAAAAGGTCAGAATGCACCCCGGTGTCAGAATAAAAAGCACAAGATTGGTGCCCTGGTGGTAGGCAAACAGGCCAGAGATCACCCCGGTAGCAGGATAAAAAGCCCAAGATGGGTGTCGCCGGTGGTAAGAAATGGGCCAGAGCGTGTATCCCGATGGCAGGGTAAAAAAAACAAAGATGGGCGCCACGCTTGTAAATAAAAAAGTCAGAATTCACCCCGGTGGCAGAGTAAAAAGCCGAAGGTGGGCACCTCCGGAGGGAAGGAAAAAGGCCAAGTATTGGGCTTCTCTGGTGGGCCAACGGGAAAGAGTGTTCTGTGGTCTCACGCCAACGGGAAAGGTGTGCTCCCGTCGCATGCCAACGGGAAACGGTGTGCTCCGGTGGCACGCCAGCTGGAAATAGTGTGCTCCGGTGGCATGCCAACGGTAAAGGGTATGCTCCGGTGGCACGCCAAAGTGAAAAAGGTGTGCTCCGGTGGCACGCCAACGTGAAAAAGGTGTGCTCCGCTGGCACGCCAATGGGAAAAAGGTGTGCTCCGCTGGCACGCCGACGGGAAAAGAGTGTGCTCCGGTGGCACGGCAAAGGGAAGGCTATGTTCAGTCCTTTAAATTATATGGAAAGCCAAGTGGTACTCATGTTAACTTCTTGCTGATAAAAAGCCCAAGATGGGTGTCTCGGTGGTAAGCAAAAGGGCCAGAGCTAGTACCCCAATTGCAGGGTAAACAGTCCAAGATGGGCGCCACGCTGGTAAATAAAAAGGTCAGAATGCACCCAGGTGGCAGAATAAAAAGCCCAAGGTGGGTGTCCCGGTGGTAAGCAAAAAGGCCAAGTATTGTGCTCTTCTGGTTGGCCAACGGGAAATAATGTGCTCCGGTGGCACGCCAATGGGAAAGAGTGTGCTCCGGTCGCACGCCAACGGAAACGGGTGTGCTCCGGTGGCACGCCAACGGGAAAGGGTGTGCTCCGGTCACACGCCAACGGGAAAGGGTGTACTCTGGTGGCACGCCAGCGGGAAAAGGGTATGCTCCGGTGGCACGCCAACGGGAAAAGGGTGTGCTCCGGTGGCACACCAACGTGAAAAAGATGTGCTCCGCTGGCACGCCAACGGGAAAAGGGTGTGCTCCGGTGGCACGCCGACGGGAAAAGGGTGTGCTCCGGTGGCACGCCAAAGGGAAGGCTATGTTCAGCCCTTTAAATTATATGGAAAGCCAAGTGGTACTCATGTTAACTTCTTGCTGATAAAAAGCCCAAGATGGGTGTCTCGGTGGTAAGCAAAAGGGCCATAGCGAGTACCCTGATTGCAGGGTAAAATGCCCAAGGTGGGCGCCACGCTGGTAAATAAAAAGGTCAGAATGCACCCTGGTGGCAGAATAAAAAGCCCAACGTGGGTGTCCCGGTGGTAGCCAGAGAGCACTCCGGTGTCAGGATGAAAAGCTCAAGATGGGCGCCTCCGGCGGTAAGAAAAAGGCCAAGTATTGTGCTCTTCTGGTTGGCCAACGGGAAATGATGTGCTCCGGTGGCACGCCAACGGGATAGAGTGTTCTCCGGTCGCACGCCAACGGGGAAGGGTGTGCTCCGTTCGCACGCCAACGGTAAAGGTTGTCTCCGGTCGCACGCCAACGGGAAAGTGTGCTCCGCTGGCACGCCAACGGTAAAGGGTATGCTCCAGTGGCACGCCAACGGGAAAAAGGTGTGCTCCGCTGGCACGCCAACGGGAAAAAGGTGTGCTCCGCTGGCACACCAACGGGAAAAAGGTGTGCTCCGCTGGCACACCAACGGGAAAAAGGTGTGCTCCGCTGGCACACCAACGGGAAAAAGGTGTGCTCCGGTGGCACGCTGACGGGAAAAGAGTGTGCTCCGGTGGCACGTCAAAGGGAAGGCTATGTTCAGCCCTTTAAATTATATGGAAAGCCAAGTGGTACTCATGTCAACTTCTTGCTGATAAAAAGCCCAAGATGGGTGTCTCGGTGGTAAGCAAAAGGGCCAGAGCGAGTACCCCGATTGCAGGGTAAAAAGCCCAAGATGGGCGCCACGCTGGTAAATAAAAAGGTCAGAATGCACCCCGGTGGCAGAATAAAATCCCAAGATGGGTGCCCTGGTGGTAAAGAAAAAAGTCAGAGAATGCACCCCGGTGGCAAAGTAAAAAGCCCAAGATGGGTGCCCTGGTGGTAGGCAAACAGACCGGAGAGCACCCCGGTAGAAGGATAAAAAACCCAAGATGGGTGTCCCCGGTGGTAAGCAAAAGGGCCAGAGCATGTACCCCGATGACAGGGTAAAAAGCCCAAAATGGGCGCCACGCTGGTAAATAAAAAGGTCAGAATGCACCCCGGTGGCAGAATAAAATCCCAAGATGGGTGCCCTGGTGGTAAAGAAAAAAGTCAGAGAATGCACCCCGGTGGCAGAGTAAAAAGCCCAAGATGGGTGCCCCGGTGGTAGGCAAACAGACCGAAGAGCACCCCGGTGGCAGAATAAGATCCCAAGATGGGTGCCCCGGTGGTAAAGAAAAAAGTCAGAGAATGCACCCTGGTGGCAGAGTAAAAAGCCCAAGATGGGTGTCCCCGGTGGTAAGCAAAAGGGCCAGAGCATGTACCCCGATGACAGGGTAAAAAGCCCAAGATGTGCGCCACCCTTGTAAATAAAAAAGGTCAGAATGCACCCCGGTGTCAGAATAAAAAGCGCAAGATGGGTGCCCTGGTGGTAGGCAAACATGCCAGAGAGCCCCCCGGTGGCAGAATAAAAAGCCCATGATGGGTGCCCCGGTGGTTGGCAAACAGGCCAGAGATCACCCCGGTAGCAGGATAAAAAGCCCAAAATGGGTGTCGCCGGTGGTAAGAAATGGGCCAGAGCGTGTATCCCGATGGCAGGGTAAAAAAAACAAGATGGGCGCCACACTTGTAAATAAAGTCAGAATGCACCCCTGTGGCAGAGTAAAAAGCCCAAGGTGGGCACCTCCGGAGGTAAGGAAAAAGGCCAAGTATTGGGCTTCTCTGGTGGGCCAACGGGAAATGGTGTGCTCCGGTGGCACGCCGACGGGAAAGAGTGTTCTGTGGTCGCACGCCAACGGGAAAGGGTGTGCTCCCGTCGCACGCCAACGGGAAAGGGTGTGCTCCCGTCGCATGCCAACGGGAAAGGGTGTGCTCCGGTCGCACGCTAACGGGAAATAGTGTGCTCCGACGGCACGCCAGCTGGAAATAGTGTGCTCCGGTGGCATGCCAACTGTAAAGGGTATGCTCCGGTGGCACGCCAACGTGAGAAAGGTGTGCTCCGGTGGCACGCCAACGTGAAAAAGGTGTGCTCCGCTGGCACGCCAACGGGAAAAAGGTGTGCTCCGCTGGCACACCAACGGTAAAAAGGTGTGCTCCGGTGGCACAGCAAAGGGAAGGCTATGTTCAGTCCTTTAAATTATATGGAAAGCCAAGTGGTACTGATGTTAACTTCTTGCTGACAAAAAGCCCAAGATGGGTGTCTCGGTGGTAAGCAAAAGTGCCAGAGCTAGTACCCCGATTGCAGGGTAAAAAGCCCAAGATGGGTGCCACGCTGGTAAATAAAAAGGTCAGAATGCACCCCGGTGGTAGAATAAAAAGCCCAAGGTGGGTGTCCCGGTGGTAGCCAGAGAGCACTCCGGTGTCAGGCTGAAAAGCCCAAGATGGGCGCCTTCGGCGGTAAGAAAAGGGCAAAGTATTGTGCTCTTCTGGTTGGCCAACGGGAAATGATGTGCTCCGGTGGCACACCAATGGGAAAGAGTGTGCTCCGGTCGCACGCCAACGGAAAAGGTTGTGCTCCGGTGGCACGCCAACGGAAAGGGTGTGCTCTGATCGCACGCCAGCGGGAAAAGGATGTGCTCCCGTGGCACGCCAACGGTAAAGGGTATGCTCCGGTAGCACGCCAAAGGGAAAAGGGTGTGCTCCGGTGGCACGCCAACGGGAAAAGGGTGTGCTCTGGTTGCACTCCGACGGGAAAAGGGTGTGCTCCGGTGGCACGCCAAAGGGAAGGCTATTTCAGCCCTTTAAATTATATGGAAAGCCAAGTGGTACTCATGTTAACTTCTTGCTGATAAAAAGCCCAAGATGGGTGTGTCGGTGGTAAGCAAAAGGGCCAGAGCGAGTACCCCGATTGTAGGGTTAAAAGCCAAGATGGGCGCCACGCTTGTAAATAAAAAGGTCAGAATGCACCCCGGTGGCAGAATAAAAAGCCAAGGTGGGTGTCCCGGTGGTAGCCGAGAGAATTCGGGTGTCAGGCTAAAAAGCCAGATGGACGCCTCCAGCAGTAAGAAAAAGGCCAAGTATTGTGCTCTTCTGGTTGGCCAACGGGAAATGATGTGAGCAGGTGGCACGCCAACGGGAAAGGTGTGCTCTGGTCGCACGCCAACGGGAAAAGAGTGCTCCGGTGGCACGCCAGCGGGAAAAGGATGTGCCCCGGTGTCACGCCAACGGTAAAGGGTATGCTCCGGTGGCACGCCAACGGGAAAAGGGTGTGCTCCGGTGGCACGCCAACATGAAAAAGGTGTGCTCCGCTGGCACGCCAACAGGAAAAAGGTTGTGCTCCGTTGGCACGCCTACGGGAAAAGGGTGTGCTCCGGTGGCACTCCAAAGGGAAGGCTATGTTCAGCCCTTTAAATTATGTGGAAAGCCAAGTGGTACTCATGTTAACTTCTTGCTGATAAAAAGCCCAAGATGGGTGTCCCGGTGGTAAGCAAAAGGGCCAGAGAGTGTACCCCGATAGCAGGGTAAAAAGCCCAAGATGGGCGCCACGCTGGTAAAGTAAAAAGTCAAAGAATGCACCCCGGTGACAGAATAAAAAGCCCAAGATGGGTGCCCCAGTGGTAGGCAAACAGGCCAGAGAGCACCCGATAGCAGGATAAAAAGCCCAAGATGGGTGTCCCGGTGGTAAGCAAAAGGGCCAGAACGTGTATCCCGATTGCAAGGTAAAAAGCCCAAGATTGGTGCCACGCTGGTAAATAAAAAGATCAGAATGCACCCCGGTGGCAGAATAAAAAGCCCAAGATGGGTGCCCAGGTGGTAGGCAAACATGCCAGAGAGCACCCCAGTAGCAGGATAAAAAGCTCAAGATGGGTGTCCCCGGTGGTAAGCAAAAGGGCCAGAACTTTGTACCCCGATTGCCGGGTAAAAAGCCCAAGATGGGCACCACGCTGGTAAAGAAAAAAGTCAGAGAATGCACCCGGTGGCAGAGTAAAAAGCCCAAAATGGGTGCCCCGGTGTTAGGCAAACAGGCCAGAGAGCACCCCGGTAGCAGGATAAAAAGCCCAAGATGGGTGTCCCCGGTGGTAAGCAAAAGGGCCAGAGCATGTACCCCGATGACAGGGTAAAAAGCCGAAGATAGGCGCCGCGCTGGTAAATAAAAAGGTTAGAATGCACCCCGGTGGCAGAATTAAAAGCCCAAGATGGGTGCCCCGGTGGTATGCAAATAGGTCTTATAGCTTCCCGGTGGCAGGATAAAATGCCCAAGATGGGTGTCACAGGTGGTAAGAATTGGGCCAGAACGTGTACCCAGATGGCAGGGTAAAAAGCCCAAGATGGCCGCCACACTGGTAAATAAAAAGGTCAGAATGCACCCCGGTGGCAGAATAAAAAGCTCAAGGTGGGTGTCCCTGTGGTAGCCAGAGAGCACTCCGGTGTCAGGATGAAAAGCCCAAGATGGGCGCCTCCGGGGGTTAGCAAAAAAGCCAAGTATTGTGCTCTTCTGGTTGGCCAACGGGAAATGATGTGCTCCGGTGGCACGCCAACGGGAAAGTGCTCCGGTGGCACGCCAACGGTAAAGGGTATGCTCCGGTGGCACGCCAATGGGAAAAGGGTGTGCTCTGGTGGCACGCCAACGTGAAAAAGGTGTGCTCCGCTGGCACGCCAACGGGAAAAGGGTGTGCTCCGTTGGCACGCCGACGGGAAAAGGGTGTGCTCCGGTGGCACGCCAAAGGGAAAGCTATGTTCAGCCCTTTAAATTATATGGAAAGCCAAGTGGTACTCATGTTAACTTCTTGCTGATAAAAAGCCCAAGATAGGTGTCTCGGTGGTAAGCAAAAGGGCCAGAGCGAGTACCCGATTGCAGGGTAAAAAGCCCAAGATGGGTGACACACTGGTAAATAAAAAGGTCAGAATGCACCCCGGTGGCAGAATAAAAAGCCCAAGGTGGGTGTCCCGGTGGTAGCCAGAGAGCACTCCGGTGTCAGGCTGAAAAGCCCAAGATGGGTGCCTCCGGCGGTAAGAAATGGGCAAGGTATTGTGCTCTTCTGGTTGGCCAATGGGAAATGATGTGCTCCGGTGGCATGCCAACGGGTAAGAGTGCTCCGGTCGTACGCCAACGGAAAAGGGTGTGCTCCGGTGGCACGGGAAAGGGTGTGCTCCGGTCGCACGCCAACGGGAAAGGGTGTGCTCCGGTGGCACGCCAACGGGAAAAGGATGTTCTCTGGTCGCACGCCAACGGGAAAGGGTGTGCTCCGGTTGCACGCCAATGGGAAAGGGTGTGCTCCAGTGGCACACCAACGGTAAAGGTGTGCTCCGCTGGCACGACAACGGGAAAAAGGTGTGCTCCGGTGGCACACCAACGGGAAAAGTGTTCTCCGGTGGCACGCCGACGGGAAATAGTGTGCTCCGGTGGCACGCCAGCTGGGAATAGTGTGCTCCTGTGGCACGCCAACGGTAAAGGTGTGCTCCGCTGGCATGCCAACGGGAAAAGGGTGTGCTCCGGTGGCACGCCGAGGGGAAAAGGGCGTGCTCCGTGGCACGCCAAAGGGAAGGCTATGTTCAGCCCTTTAAATTATATGGGAAGCCAAGTGGAACTCATGTTAACTTCTTTCTGATAAAAAGCCCAAGATGGGTGTCTTGGTGGTAAGCAAAAGGGCCAGAGCGAGTACCCTGATTGCAGGGTAAAAAGCCCAAGATGGGCGCCACGCTGGTAAATAGAAAGGTCAGAATGCTCCCCAGTGGCAGAATAAAAAGCCCAAGGTGGGTGTCCCGGTGGTAGCCAGAGAGCACTCCAGTGTCAGGCTGAAAATCCCAAGATGGGTCCTCCGGCGGTAAGCAAAAAGGCCAAGTATTGTGCTCTTCTGGTTGGCCAACGGGAAATGATGTGCTCCGGTGGCACGCCAACGGGAAAGTGTGTGCTCCGGTCGCACGCCAACGAAAAAGGGTGTGCTCCGGTGGTACGCCAACGGGAAAAGGATGTTCTCCGGTCGCACGCCAACGGGAAAGGGTGTGCTCCGGTGGCACGCCAGCGGGAAAAGGATGTGCTCCGGTGGCACGCCAGCTGGAAATAGTGTGCTCCGGTGGCACGCCAACGGTAAAGGTGTGCTCCGCTGGCACGCCAACGGGAAAAAGGTGTGCTCCGGTGGCACACCAACTGGAAAAGGGTGTTCTCCGGTGGCACGCCGACGGGAAATAGTGTGCTCCTGTGGCACGCCAGCTGGAAATAGTGTTCTCCGTTGGCACGTCAACGGTAAAGGTGTGCTTCGGTGGCACGCCAACGGTAAAGGGTATGCTCCGGTGGCACGCCAACGGGAAAAGGGTGTGCTCCGGTGGCACGCCAACATGAAAAAGGTGTGCTCCGCTGGCACGCCAACAGGAAAAAGGTGTGTTCCGGTGGCACGCCAACGGAAAAAGGTTGTGCTCCGTTGGCACGCCTACGGGAAAAGGGTGTGCTCCGGTGGCACTCCAAAGGGAAGGCTATGTTCAGCCCTTTAAATTATGTGGAAAGCCAAGTGGTACTCATGTTAACTTCTTGCTGATAAAAAGCCCAAGATGGGTGTCCCGGTGGTAAGCAAAAGGGCCAGAGAGTGTACCCCGATAGCAGGGTAAAAAGCCCAAGATGGGCGCCACGCTGGTAAAGTAAAAAGTCAAAGAATGCACCCCGGTGACAGAATAAAAAGCCCAAGATGGGTGCCCCAGTGGTAGGCAAACAGGCCAGAGAGCACCCCGATAGCAGGATAAAAAGCCCAAGATGGGTGTCCCCGGTGGTAAGCAAAAGGGCCAGAACGTGTATCCCGATTGCAAGGTAAAAGCCCAAGATTGGTGCCACGCTGGTAAATAAAAAGGTCAGAATGCACCCCGGTGGCAGAATAAAAAGCCCAAGATGGGTGCCCAGGTGGTAGGCAAACATGCCAGAGAGCACCCCAGTAGCATGATAAAAAGCTCAAGATGGGTGTCCCCGGTGGTAAGCAAAAGGGCCAGAGCATGTACCCCGATGACAGGGTAAAAAGCCCAAGATGGGCGCCAGCTGGTAAATATAAACGTCAGAGAATGCACCCCGGTGGCAGAACTAAAAGCCCAAGGTGGGTGCCCCGGTGGTAGGCAAACAGGCCTTATAGCACCTTGGTGGCAGGATAAAAAGCCCAAGATGGGTATCCCCGGTGGTAAGAAATGGGCCAGAGCGTGTAACACGATGGTAGCATAAAAAGCCCAAGATGGGCTCCACGCTGGTAAATAAAAAGGTCAGAATGCACCCCGGTGGCAGAATAAAAAGCCCAAGATGGGTGCCCAGGTGGTAGGCAAACATGCCAGAGAGCACCCCAGTAGCAGGATAAAAAGCTCAAGATGGGTGTCCCCGGTGGTAAGCAAAAGGGCCAGAACGTTTACCCCGATTGCCGGGTAAAAAGCCCAAGATGGGCACCACGCTGGTAAAGAAAAAAGTCAGAGAATGCACCCCGGTGGCAGAGTAAAAAGCCCAAAATGGGTGCCCCGGTGTTAGGCAAACAGGCCAGAGAGCACCCCGGTAGCAGGATAAAAAGCCCAAGATGGGTGTCCCCGGTGGTAAGCAAAAGGGCCAGAGCATGTACCCCGATGACAGGGTAAAAAGCCGAAGATAGGCGCCGCGCTGGTAAATAAAAAGGTTAGAATGCACCCGGTGGCAGAATTAAAAGCCCAAGATGGGTGCCCCGGTGGTATGCAAATAGGTCTTATAGCTTCCCGGTGGCAGGATAAAATGCCCAAGATGGGTGTCACAGGTGGTAAGAATTGGGCCAGAACGTGTACCCAGATGGCAGGGTAAAAAGCCCAAGATGGCCGCCACACTGGTAAATAAAAAGGTCAGAATGCACCCTGGTGGCAGAATAAAAAGCTCAAGGTGGGTGTCCCTGTGGTAGCCAGAGAGCACTCCGGTGTCAGGCTGAAAAGCCAAGATGGGCGCCTCCGGGGGTAAGCAAAAAAGCCAAGTATTGTGCTCTTCTGGTTGGCCAACGGGAAATGATGTGCTCCGGTGGCACGCCAACGGGAAAGAGTGCTCCAGTGGCACGCCAACGGTAAAGGGTATGCTCCGGTGGCACGCCAATGGGAAAAGGGTGTGCTCTGGTGGCACGCCAACGTGAAAAAGGTGTGCTCCGCTGGCACGCCGACGGGAAAAGGGTGTGCTCCGGTGGCACGCCGACGGGAAAAGGGTGTGCTCCGGTGGCACGCCGACGGGAAAAGGGTGTGCTCCGGTGGCACGCCAAAGGGAAAGCTATGTTCAGCCCTTTAAATTATATGGAAAGCCAAGTGGTACTGATGTTAACTTCTTGCTGATAAAAAGCTAGGTGTCTCGGTGGTAAGCAAAAGGGCCAGAGCGAGTACCCGATTGCAGGGTAAAAAGCCCAAGATGGATGCCACACTGGTAAATAAAAAGGTCAGAATGCACCCCGGTGGCAGAATAAAAAGCCCAAGGTGGGTGTCTCGGTGGTAGCCAGAGAGCACTCCGGTGTCAGGCTGAAAAGCCCAAGATGGGTGCCTCCGGCTGTAAGAAATGGGCAAGGTATTGTGCTCTTCTGGTTGGCCAATGGGAAATGATGTGCTCCGGTGGCATGCCAACGGGTAAGAGTGCTCCGGTTGTACGCCAACGGAAAAGGGTGTGCTCCGGTGGCACGGGAAAGGGTGTGCTCCGGTCGCACGCCAACGGGAAAGGGTGTGCTCCGGTGGCACGCCAACGGGAAAAGGATGTTCTCTGGTCGCACGCCAACGGGAAAGGGTGTGCTCCGGTTGCACGCCAATGGGAAAGGGTGTGCTCCGGTTGCACGCCAATGGGAAAGGGTGTGCTCCGCTGGCACGACAACGGGAAAAAAGGTGTGCTCCGGTGGCACACCAACGGGAAAAGTGTTCTCCGGTGGCATGCCGACGGGAAATAGTGTGCTCCGGTGGCACGCCAGCTGGGAATAGTGTGCTCCTGTGGCACGCCAACGGTAAAGGTGTGCTCCGCTGGCACGCCAACGGGAAAAGGGTGTGCTCCGGTGGCACGCCGAGGGGAAAAGGGCGTGCTCCGGTGGCACGCCAAAGGGAAGGCTATGTTCAGCCTTTAAATTATATGGGAAGCCAAGTGGAACTCATGTTAACTTCTTTCTGATAAAAAGCCCAAGATTGGTGTCTTGGTGGTAAGCAAAAGGGCCAGAGCGAGTACCCTGATTGCAGGGTAAAAAGCCCAAGATGGGCGCCACGCTGGTAAATAGAAAGGTCAGAATGCTCCCCAGTGGCAGAATAAAAAGCCCAAGGTGGGTGTCCCGGTGGTAGCCAGAGAGCACTCCGTGTCAGGCTGAAAATCCCAAGATGGGTCCTCCGGCGGTAAGCAAAAAGGCCAAGTATTGTGCTCTTCTGGTTGGCCAACGGGAAATGATGTGCTCCGGTGGCACGCCAACGGGAAAGTGTGTGCTCCGGTCGCACGCCAACGGAAAAGGGTGTGCTCGGTGGTACGTCAACGGGAAAAGGATGTTCTCCGGTCGCACGCCAACGGGAAAGGGTGTGCTCCGGTGGCACGCCAGCGGGAAAAGGATGTGCTCCGGTGGCACGCCAGCTGGAAATAGTGTGCTCCGGTGGCACGCCAACGGTAAAGGTGTGCTCCGCTGGCACGCCAACGGGAAAAAGGTGTGCTCCGGTGGCACACCAACTGGAAAAGGGTGTTCTCCGGTGGCACGCCGACGGGAAATAGTGTGCTCCTGTGGCACGCCAGCTGGAAATAGTGTTCTCCGTTGGCACGTCAACGGTAAAGGTGTGCTTCGGTGGCACGCCAACGGTAAAGGTGTGCTCCGGTGGCACGCCAATGGGAAAAGGGTGTGCTCTGGTGGCACGCCAACGTGAAAAAGTTGTGCTCCGCTGGCACGCCAACGGTAAAAGGGTGTGCTCCGGTGGCACGCCGATGGGAAAAGGGTGTGCTCCGGTGGCACGCCAAAGGGAAAGAGTGCTCTGGTCGCACGCCAACGGAAAAGGGTGTGCTCCGGTCGCATGCCAACGGGAAAGGGTGTGCTCCGGTCGCACGCCAACGGTAAAGGGTATGCTCCGGTGGCACGCCAATGGGAAAGGGTGTGCTCTGGTGGCACGCCAACGTGAAAAAGGTGTGCTCCGCTGGCATGCCAACGGGAAAAAAGTGTGCTCCGGTGGCACACCAACGGGAAAAGGATGTGTCCGGTGGCACGCCGACGGGAAAAGGGTGTGCTTCGGTGGCACGCCAAAGGGAAGGCTATGTTCAGCTCTTTAAATTATATGGAAAGCCAAGTGGTACTCATGTTAACTTCTTGCTGATAAAAAGCCCAAGATGGGTGTCTCGGTGGTAAGCAAAAGGGCCATAGCGAGTACCCGATTGCAGGGTAAAAAGCCCAAGATGGGCGCCACGCTGGTAAATAAAAAGGTCAGAATGCACCCCGGTGGCAGAATAAAATCCCAAGATGGGTGCCCCGGTGGTAAAGAAAAAAGTCAGAGAATGTACCCCGGTGGCAGAGTAAAAAGCCCAAGATGGGTGCCCCGGTGGTAGGCAAACAGACCGGAGAGCACCCCGGTAGAAGGATAAAAGCCCAAGATGGGTGTCCCCGGTGGTAAGCAAAAGGGCCAGAGCATGTACCCGATGACAGGGTAAAAAGCCGAAGATGGGCGCCACGCTGGTAAATAAAAAAGGTCAGAATGCACCCCGGTGTCAGAATAAAAAGCACAAGATTGGTGCCCTGGTGGTAGGCAAACAGGCCAGAGATCACCCCGGTAGCAGGATAAAAAGCCCAAGATGGGTGTCGCCGGTGGTAAGAAATGGGCCAGAGCGTGTATCCGATGGCAGGGTAAAAAAAAAAAAAGATGGGCGCCACGCTTGTAAATAAAAAAGTCAGAATTCACCCCGGTGGCAGAGTAAAAAGCCGAAGGTGGGCACCTCCGGAGGGAAGGAAAAAGGCCAAGTATTGGGCTTCTCTGGTGGGCCAACGGGAAAGAGTGTTCTGTGGTCTCACGCCAACGGGAAAGGGTGTGCTCCCGTCGCATGCCAACGGGAAACGGTGTGCTCCGGTGGCACGCCAGCTGGAAATAGTGTGCTCCGGTGGCATGCCAACGGTAAAGGGTATGCTCCGGTGGCACGCCAACGTGAAAAAGGTGTGCTCCGGTGGCACGCCAACGTGAAAAAGGTGTGCTCCGCTGGCACGCCAATGGGAAAAAGGTGTGCTCCGCTGGCACGCCGACGGGAAAAGAGTGTGCTCCGGTGGCACGGCAAAGGGAAGGCTATGTTCAGTCCTTTAAATTATATGGAAAGCCAAGTGGTACTCATGTTAACTTCTTGCTGATAAAAAGCCCAAGATGGGTGTCTCGGTGGTAAGCAAAAGGGCCAGAGCTAGTACCCCAATTGCAGGGTAAACAGTCCAAGATGGGCGCCACGCTGGTAAATAAAAAGGTCAGAATGCACCCAGGTGGCAGAATAAAAAGCCCAAGGTGGGTGTCCCGGTGGTAAGCAAAAAGGCCAAGTATTGTGCTCTTCTGGTTGGCCAACGGGAAATAATGTGCTCCGGTGGCACGCCAATGGGAAAGAGTGTGCTCCGGTCGCACGCCAACGGAAACGGGTGTGCTCCGGTGGCACGCCAACGGGAAAGGGTGTGCTCCGGTCACACGCCAACGGGAAAGGGTGTACTCTGGTGGCACGCCAGCGGGAAAAGGGTATGCTCCGGTGGCACGCCAACGGGAAAAGGGTGTGCTCCGGTGGCACACCAACGTGAAAAGGATGTGCTCCGCTGGCACGCCAACGGGAAAAGGGTGTGCTCCGGTGGCACGCCGACGGGAAAAGGGTGTGCTCCGGTGGCACGCCAAAGGGAAGGCTATGTTCAGCCCTTTAAATTATATGGAAAGCCAAGTGGTACTCATGTTAACTTCTTGCTGATAAAAAGCCCAAGATGGGTGTCTCGGTGGTAAGCAAAAGGGCCATAGCGAGTACCCTGATTGCAGGGTAAAATGCCCAAGGTGGGCGCCACGCTGGTAAATAAAAAGGTCAGAATGCACCCTGGTGGCAGAATAAAAAGCCCAACGTGGGTGTCCCGGTGGTAGCCAGAGAGCACTCCGGTGTCAGGATGAAAAGCTCAAGATGGGCGCCTCCGGCGGTAAGAAAAAGGCCAAGTATTGTGCTCTTCTGGTTGGCCAACGGGAAATGATGTGCTCCGGTGGCACGCCAACGGGATAGAGTGTTCTCCGGTCGCACGCCAACGGGGAAGGGTGTGCTCCGTTCGCACGCCAACGGTAAAGGTTGTGCTCCGGTCGCACGCCAACGGGAAAGTGTGCTCCGCTGGCACGCCAACGGTAAAGGGTATGCTCCAGTGGCACGCCAACGGGAAAAAGGTGTGCTCCGCTGGCACGCCAACGGGAAAAAGGTGTGCTCCGCTGGCACACCAACGGGAAAAAGGTGTGCTCCGCTGGCACACCAACGGGAAAAAGGTGTGCTCCGCTGGCACACCAACGGGAAAAAGGTGTGCTCCGGTGGCACGCTGACGGGAAAAGAGTGTGCTCCGTGGCACGTCAAAGGGAAGGCTATGTTCAGCCCTTTAAATTATATGGAAAGCCAAGTGGTACTCATGTCAACTTCTTGCTGATAAAAAGCCCAAGATGGGTGTCTCGGTGGTAAGCAAAAGGGCCAGAGCGAGTACCCCGATTGCAGGGTAAAAAGCCAAGATGGGCGCCACGCTGGTAAATAAAAAGGTCAGAATGCACCCCGGTGGCAGAATAAAATCCCAAGATGGGTGCCCTGGTGGTAAAGAAAAAAGTCAGAGAATGCACCCCGGTGGCAAAGTAAAAAGCCCAAGATGGGTGCCCTGGTGGTAGGCAAACAGACCGGAGAGCACCCCGGTAGAAGGATAAAAAACCCAAGATGGGTGTCCCGGTGGTAAGCAAAAGGGCCAGAGCATGTACCCGATGACAGGGTAAAAAGCCCAAGATGGGCGCCACGCTGGTAAATAAAAAGGTCAGAATGCACCCCGGTGGCAGAATAAAATCCCAAGATGGGTGCCCTGGTGGTAAAGAAAAAAGTCAGAGAATGCACCCGGTGGCAGAGTAAAAAGCCCAAGATGGGTGCCCCGGTGGTAGGCAAACAGACCGAAGAGCACCCCGGTGGCAGAATAAGATCCCAAGATGGGTGCCCCGGTGGTAAAGAAAAAAGTCAGAGAATGCACCCTGGTGGCAGAGTAAAAAGCCCAAGATGGGTGTCCCCGGTGGTAAGCAAAAGGGCCAGAGCATGTACCCCGATGACAGGGTAAAAAGCCCGAGATGTGCGCCACCCTTGTAAATAAAAAAGGTCAGAATGCACCCCGGTGTCAGAATAAAAGCGCAAGATGGGTGCCCTGGTGGTAGGCAAACATGCCAGAGAGCACCCCGGTGGCAGAATAAAAAGCCCATGATGGGTGCCCCGGTGGTTGGCAAACAGGCCAGAGATCACCCCGGTAGCAGGATAAAAAGCCCAAAATGGGTGTCGCCGGTGGTAAGAAATGGGCCAGAGCGTGTATCCCGATGGCAGGGTAAAAAAAACAAGATGGGCGCCACACTTGTAAATAAAGTCAGAATGCACCCCTGTGGCAGAGTAAAAAGCCCAAGGTGGGCACCTCCGGAGGTAAGGAAAAAGGCCAAGTATTGGGCTTCTCTGGTGGGCCAACGGGAAATGGTGTGCTCCGGTGGCACGCCGACGGGAAAGAGTGTTCTGTGGTCGCACGCCAACGGGAAAGGGTGTGCTCCCGTCGCATGCCAACGGGAAAGGGTGTGCTCCGGTCGCACGCTAACGGGAAATAGTGTGCTCCGACGGCACGCCAGCTGGAAATAGTGTGCTCCGGTGGCATGCCAACTGTAAAGGGTATGCTCCGGTGGCACGCCAACGTGAGAAAGGTGTGCTCCGGTGGCACGCCAACGTGAAAAAGGTGTGCTCCGCTGGCACGCCAACGGGAAAAAGGTGTGCTCCGCTGGCACACCAACGGTTAAAAAGGTGTGCTCCGGTGGCACAGCAAAGGGAAGGCTATGTTCAGTCCTTTAAATTATATGGAAAGCCAAGTGGTACTGATGTTAACTTCTTGCTGACAAAAAGCCCAAGATGGGTGTCTCGGTGGTAAGCAAAAGTGCCAGAGCTAGTACCCCGATTGCAGGGTAAAAAGCCCAAGATGGGTGCCACGCTGGTAAATAAAAGGTCAGAATGCACCCTGTGTAGAATAAAAAGCCCAAGGTGGGTGTCCCGGTGGTAGCCAGAGAGCACTCCGGTGTCAGGCTGAAAAGCCCAAGATGGGCGCCTTCGGCGGTAAGAAAAGGGCAAAGTATTGTGCTCTTCTGGTTGGCCAACGGGAAATGATGTGCTCCGGTGGCACACCAATGGGAAAGAGTGTGCTCCGGTCGCACGCCAACGGAAAAGGTTGTGCTCCGGTGGCACGCCAACGGAAAGGGTGTGCTCCGATCGCACGCCAGCGGGAAAAGGATGTGCTCCCGTGGCACGCCAACGGTAAAGGGTATGCTCCGGTAGCACGCCAAAGGGAAAAGGGTGTGCCTCCGGTGGCACGCCAACGGGAAAAGGGTGTGCTCCGTTGGCACGCCGACGGGAAAAGGGTGTGCTCCGTTGGCACGCCAAAGGTAAGTATGTGCAGCCCTTTAAATTATATGGAAAGCCAAGTGGTACTCATGTCAACTTCTTGCTGATAAAAAGCCCAAGATGGGTGTCCGGTGGTAAGCAAAAGGTCCAGAGAGTTTACCCCGATAGCAGGGTAAAAAGCCCAAGATGGGCGCCACGCTGGTAAAGAAAAAAGTCAAAGAATGCACCCCGGTGGCAGAGTAAAAAGCCAAGATGGGTGCCCCGGTGGTAGGCAAACAGGCCAGAAAGCACCCCGCTAGCAGGATAAAAAGCCCAAGATGGGTGTTCCCGGTGGTAAGCAAAAGGGCCAGAGCGTGTTCCCCCGATTGCAGGGTAAGAAGCCCAACGTGCGCCACGCTGGTAAAGAAAAAAGTCAAAGAATGCACCCGGTGGCAGAGTAAAAAGCCCAAGATGGGTGCCCTGGTGGTTGGCAAAAAAGCCAGACAGCACCCCCGTAGCAGGATAAAAAGCCCAAGATAAGTGTCCCTGGTGGTAAGAAATGGGCCAGAGCGTGTATCCCGATGGCAGGGTAAAAAGCCCAAGATGGTTCAACGCTGGTAAAGAAAAAAGTCACAGAATGCACCCCGGTGGCAGAATAAAAAGCCCAAGATTGGTATCCTGGTGGTAGGCAACAGGCCTTATAGCACCCTGGGCAGGCTAAAAAACCTAAGATGGTTGTCCCGGTGGTAAACAAAAGGGCCAGGGTTTGTACCCAATGACAGGGTAAAAAGCCGAAGATGGGCACCACGCTGGTAACTAAAAAGGTCAGAGAATGCACCCGGTGGCAGAGTAAAAAGCCAAGATGGGTGTCCCGGTGGTAAGCAAAAGGGCCAGAACGTGTACCCCGATTGCAGGGTAAAAAGCCCAAGATGGGCGCCACGCTGGTAAAGAAAAAAGTCAAAAATGCACAGAGTAAAAGCCCAAGATGGGTGCCCCGTGGTAGGCAAACAGGCCAGAGAGCACGCTGGTAGCAGGATAAAAATCCCAAGATGGGTGTCCCCGGTGGTGAGCAAAAGGGCCAGAACGTGTACCCCGATTGCAGGGTAAAAAGCCCAAGATGGGCGCCACGCTGGTAAAGTAAAAAGTCAGAGAATGCAGCCCGGTGGTAGAGTTAAAAGCCCCAAGATGGGTGCCCCAGTGGTAGACAAACAGGCCAGAGAGCACCCCGGTAGCAGGATAAAAAGCTCAAGATGGGTGTGTTCCGGTGGTAAGCAAAAGGGCCAGAGCGAGTACCCCGATTGCAGGGTAAAAAGCCCAAGATGGGCGCCGGGCTGGTAAATAAAAAGGTTAGAATGCACCCGGGTGGCAGAATTAAAAGCCCAAGATGGGTGCCCCTGTGGTAGTCAAATAGGCCTTATAGCTTCCGGTGGCCGGATAAAATGCCCAAGATGGGTGTCCCAGGTTATGGGCCAGAACGTGTACCCAGATGGCAGGGTAAAAAGCCCAAGATGGGCGCCACGCTGGTAAATAAAAAAGGTCAGAATGCACCCCGGTGTCAGAATAAAAAGCGCAAGATGGGTGCCCTGGTGGTAGGCAAACATGCCAGAGAGCACCCCGGTGGCAGAATAAAAAGCCCAAGATGGGTGTCCCCGGTGGTAAGCAAAAGGGCCAGAGCGAGTACCCCGATTGCAGGGTAAAAAGCCGAAGATGGCTGCCACGCTGGTAAATATTAAGTTCAGAATACACCCCGGTGGCAGAATAAAAAGCACAAGGTGGGTGTCCCGGTGGTAGCCAGAGAGCACTCCGGTGTCAGGCTGAAAAGCCCAAGATGGGCGCCTCCAGCGGTAAGAAAAGGGCAAAGTATTGTGCTCTTCTGGTTGGCAAACGAAAAGTGATGTGCTCCGGTGGCACGCCAACGGGAAAGAGTGCTCCGGTCGCACGCCAACGGAAAAGGGTGTGCTCCGGTGGCACGCCAATGGGAAAGGGTGTGCTCCGGTCGCACGCCAAGGGGAAAGGGTGTACTCCAGTGGCACGCCAGCGGGAAAAGGATGTGCTCCGGTGGCAAGCCAACGGTAAAGGGTATGCTCCTGTGGCATGCCAACGGGAAAAGGGTGTGCTCCGGTGGCACGCCAACGTGAAAAAGGTGTGCTCCGCTGGCACGCCAACGGGTAAAAGGTGTGCTCCGGTGGCACGCCAATGGGAAAAGCGTGTGCTCTGGTGGCACACCGACAGGAAAAGGGTATGCTCCGGTGGCACGCCAAAGGGAAGGCTATGTTCAGCCCTTTAAATTATATGGAAAGCCAAGTGGTACTCATGTTAACTTCTTGATGATAAAAAGCCCAAGATGGGTGTACCGGTGGTAAGCAAAAGGGCCAGAGAGTGTACCCTGATAGCAGAGTAAAAAGCCCAAGATGTGTGCCCCCGTAGTAGGCAAACAGGCCAGAGAGCACCCCGGTAGCAGAATAAAAAGCCCAAGATGGGTGTCCCCAGTGGTAAGCAAAAGGGCCAGAGCGAGTACCCCGATTGCAGGGAAAAAAGCCCAAGATGGCCGCCACGCTGGTATATAAAAAGGTCAGAATGCACCCCGGTGGCAGAATAAAAAGCCAAAGGTGGGTGTCCTGGTGGTAGCCAGATAGCACCCGATGTCGCGCTGAAAAGACCAAGATGGGCGCCTCTGGCGGTAAGCAAAAGCCAATTATTGTGCTCTTCTGGTTGGCCAACGGTAAATGATGTGCTCCGGTGGCACGCCAACGGGAAAGAGTGCTCCGGTCGCACGCCAACGGAAAAGGCTGTGCTCCGGTGGCACGCCAACGGGAAAAGGATGTTCTCCGGTCGCACGCCAACGGGAAAGGGTGTGCTCTGGTCGCACACAAACGGTAAAGGGTGTGCTCCAGTCGCACGCCAACGGGAAAGGTGTGCTCCGGTCGCACGCCAACGGGAAAGGGTGTGCTCGGGTCGCACGCCAGCGGGAAAAGGGTATGCTCCGGTGGTACGCCAACGGGGAAATGGTGTGCTCCGGTGGCACGGCAGCGGTAAAGGGTATACTCTGGTGGCACGCCACCGGGAAAAGGGTGTGCTCCGGTGGCACGCCAACGGGAAAAAGGTGTGCTCCGGTGGCACGCCAATGGGAAAAGGGTGTGCTCCGGTGGCACGCCGACGGGATACGGGTGTGCTCCGGTGGCGCGCCAAAGGGAAGGCTATGTTCAGCCCTTTATTTTATATGGAAAGCCAAGTGGTACTCATGTTAACTTCTTGCTGATAAAAAGTCCAAGATGGGTGGTCTCGGTGGTAAGCAAAAGGGCCGGAGCGAGTACCCCGATTGCAGGGTAAAAAGCCCAAGATGGGCGCCACGCTGGTAAATAAAAAGGTTAGAATGCTCTCCGGTGGCAGAATAAAAAGCCCAAGGTGGGTGTCCCGGTTGTAGCCAGAGAGCACTCCGGTGTCAGGCTGAAAAGCCCAAGATGGACGCCTCCAGCAGTAAGAAAAAGGCCAAGTATTGTGCTCTTCTGGTTGGCCAACGGGAAATGATGTGCTCCGGTGGCACGCCAACGGGAAAGAGTGTGCTCCGGTTGCACGCCAACGGAAAAGGGTGTGCTCCGGTGGCACGCCAACGGGAAAAGGATGTTCTCCGGTCGCACGCCAACGGGAAAGGGTGTGCTCCGATCGTACGCCAGCGGTGAAAAGGGTATGCTCCGGTGGTACGCCAACGGGGAAATGGTGTGCTCCGGTGGCACGGCAGCGGTAAAGGGTATACTCTGGTGGCACGCCACCGGGAAAAGGGTGTGCTCCGGTGGCACGCCAACGGGAAAAAGGTGTGCTCCGGTGGCACGCCAATGGGAAAAGGGTGTGCTCCGGTGGCACGCCGACGGGATACGGGTGTGCTCCGGTGGCGCGCCAAAGGGAAGGCTATGTTCAGCCCTTTATTTTATATGGAAAGCCAAGTGGTACTCATGTTAACTTTTTGCTGATAAAAAGCCCAAGATGGGTGTCCCGGTGGTAAGCAACAGGGCCAGAGCGTGTACCCCTATTGCAGGGTAAAAAGCTCAAGATGGTTAACCCCTTCATGACCCAGCCTATTTTGACCTTAAAGACCTTGCCATTTTTTGCAATTCTGACCAGTGTCCCTTTATGAGGTAATAACTCAGGAACGCTTCAACGGATCCTAGCGATTCTGAGATTGTTTTTTCGTGACATATTGGGCTTCATGTTAGTGGTAAATTAAGGTCGATAATTTTTGCGTTTATTTGTGAAATAAATGGAAATTTGGCGAAAATTCTGAAAATTTTGTAATTTTCAAATTTTTAATTTTTATTCTGTTAAACCAGAGAGTTATGTGGCACAAAATAGTTAATAAATAACATTTCCCACATGTCTACTTTACATCAGCACAATTTTGGGAACAACATTTTTTTTTGTTAGGAAGTTATAAGGGTTAAAAGTTGACCAGCGATTTCTCCTTTTTACATCAAAATTTACAAAACCATTTTTTTTAGGGACCACCTCACATTTGAAGTCACTTTGAGGGGTCTATATGGCAGAAAATACCCAAAAGTGACACCTTTATAAAAACTGCACCCCTCAAGCTACTCAAAACTACATTCAAGAAGATTATTAACCCTTCAGGTGCTTCACAGGAACTAAAGCAACGTGGAAGGAAAAAATGGACATTTTAATTTTTCCAACAAAAATTTTCTTTTAGCATCAATTTTTTCATTTTTACATGGGCATCAGGATAAAATGGATCCTAAAATTTGTTGGGCAATTTCTCCTGAGTACACAGATACCTCATATGTGGTCATAAACCACTGTTAGGGCGCACGGCAGGGCTCAGAAGGGAAGGAGCGCCATTTGACTTTTTGAATGGAAAATATGCTGGAATATTTAGCGGTTGCCATGTCGCATTTGTAGAGTCCCTGTGTGCCTAAACATTGGAGCTCCCCCACAAGTGACCCCATTTTGGAAACTAGACCCCCTAAGGAACTTATCTAGATGCATAGTGAGCACTTTAAACCTCCAGGTGCTTCACAAATTGATCCGTAAAAAAAAGAAAGTACTTTTTTTTCACAAAAATTTTCTTTTAGCCTCAGTTTTTTTCATTTTCACATGGGCAACAGTATAAATTGGATCCTAAATTTTGTTGGGCAATTTCTCCTGAGTACATAGATACCTCATATGTGGTCATAAACCACTGTTTGGGCGCACGGCAGGGCTCAGAAGGGAAGGAGCGCCATTTGACTTTTTGAATGGAAAATATGCTGGAATATTTAGCGATTGCCATGTCGCATTTGGAGAGTCCCTGTGTGCCTAAACATTGGAGCTCCCCACAAGTGACCCCATTTTGGAAACTAGACCCCCTAAGGAACTTATCTAGATGCATAGTGAGAACTTTGAACCCCCAGGTGCTTCAGAGAAGTTTATAACGCAGAGCCGTGAAAATAAAAAATCATTTTTTTTCTCAAAAAAAGATTTTTTAGCCCCATATTTTTTATTTTCACAATGGTTACAGGAGAAATTGGACCCCAAAAGTTGTTGTCCAGTTTGTCCTGAGTACGCTAGTACCCCATATGTGGGGGGGAACCACTGTTTGGGCACACGTCAGGGCTCGGAAGGGATGTGGTGACGCTTTGAAATGCCGACTTGATTGAATGGTCTGCGGGCATCTTGTTACGTTTGCAGAGCCCCTGATGTGCCTAAACAGTAGAAACTCCCCACAAGTGACCCCATTTTGGAAACTAGATCCCCCAAGGAACTCCTATAGATGTGTGATAAGCACTTTGAATCTCCAAGTCCTTCACAGAAGTTTATAACGCAGAGCCGTGAAAATATAAAATCATTTTTTTTTCCACAAAAATAATTTTTAGTCCCCAATTTTTTTTCCCAATGTTAACAGGAGAAATTAGAACCCCCAAAGTTGTTGTGCAATTTTTCCCGAGTACGCTGATACCTCATATGTGGGGATAAACCACTGTTTGGGCATACGTCGGGGCTTGGAATAAAGGGAGCACTGTTTGACTTTTTGAACGCAAAATTTGCAGGAATCAATGGTGGCGCCATGTCGCGTATGGAGACCCCCTGATGTGCCTAAATAGTGGAAACCCCTCAATTCTAACTCCAACATTAACCCCAACACACCCCTAACCCCAACCCTAACCCCTACACACACCTAACCCTAATACAAACCCTAATCATAACCCTAACCCCAACACACCCTAACCCTAATCCAACTCTAACCATAAACCTAACTACAAGCCTAACCCTAATTACAACCCTAACCCTAATTCCAACCCTAACTCAAATTCCAACCCCAACCGTAATTCTAACCTTAACCCTAATGCTAACCCTAACCCTAGTTCTAACCCTAAGGCTGGGTTCATATTGCGTTTTACCAGCCCGTTCAACACGTAGCGTTGACCGGCTGGTAACGGTATAGCATAACGCAATCGCGTTATGCTATACCCGCTAGCGCAGATGAATCAGCAGATAATCAGCCGCGGATCCGCAGCAAAATCAGTCGCGGATCAGCAACAAAATCAGCCGTGATCAGCAACAAAATCAGCCGTTGATCAGCAGCAAAATCAGCCGCGGATCAGCAGCGAAATCCGCCGCGGATCAGCAGCGAAATCCGCCGCGAATCAGCAGCGAAATCCGTCGCGGATCAGCAGCGAAATCCGCCGCGGATCAGCAGCGAAATCCGCCGCGGATCAGCAGCGAAATCCGCCGCGAATCAGGAGCGAAATACGCCGCGGATCAGCAGCGAAATCCGCCGCGAATCAGCAGCGAAATCCGCCGCGAATCAGCAGCGAAATCCGCCGCGAATCAGCAGCGAAATCCGCCGCGGATCAGCAGCGAAATCCGCCGCGATCAGCAGCGAAATCCGCCGCGGATCAGCAGCGAAATCCGCCGCGGATCAGCAGCGAAATCCGCCGCGGATCAGCAGCGAAATCCGCCGCGGATCCGCAGCGAAATCCGCCGCGAATCCGCAGCGATATCCGCCGCGGATCCTCAGCGAAATCCGCCGCGGATCCGCAGCAAAATCCGCTAGGAAAAAAAAATATATATATTTTTTTTATTATTTGTCCCTACTTATGACGGGGGGGGGGTTCATTTACTTTTTTTTTTTATTTTGATCACTGTGACAGTTTATCACAGTGATCAAAATAATTTTTTTTTACAATGGAGGGCGCACTGCGCATGCGCCGGCGGGCGCACTGCGCATGCGCCCGCCATTTTCCAAGATGGCGGCGCCCATGAAGAATCCCGGGCAGCCGCCGGGACGGATCCAGGGACATCGGTGGACCGGGAGAGGTGAGTAGGGGACGTCGGAAGGTGAGGGGGGGGATCGGAAGGTGGGGTGGGGTGATCGCAGGAGCAGGGTAGCAGACAGCGACGGCGGTGACCGATCGCTGCCATCTTTCGATGGCGGCGGCCGATCACCGCCGTGACATGGTGTGGGGGGGGGGGGGTCTGATCGCGGTCTCCAGCCATGGCAGATGCTATTGCAGCATCGGCCATGGCTGGATTGTAATATTTCACCAGTTTCATTGGTGAAATATTACAAATCGCTCTGATTGGCAGTTTCACTTTTAACAGCCAATCAGAGCGATCGTGGCCACGTGGGGGTTAAGCCAACCCCCCTGTGGTGATGCAGTTAGGGTCCTGTTACTGCGGGTCGGGTGACCTTTCAGTGACCCCGACCCGCAGTAACATGATTTATAGCATGACGTCGGCGTCATGGGTCGGGATGGCACAGGTTTTCATGACGCCGACGTCGGCGTCATGGGTCGGGAAGGGGTTAAACGCTGGTAAATAGGTAGAATGCACCCCGGTAGCAGGATAAAAAGCCCAAGATGATTGTCCCCGGTGGTAAGCAAAAGGGCCAGAGCGTGTACCCCTATTGCAGGGTAAAAAGCTCAAGATGGGCGCCACGCTGGTAAAGAAAAAAGTCAAAGAATGCACCCCGGTGGCAGAGTAAAAAGCCCATGATGGGTGCCCCGGTGGTTGGCAAACAGGCCAGAGAGCACCCCGGTAGCAGGATAAAAAGCCCAAGATGGGTGTCCCCGGTGGTAAGAAATGGGCCAGAGCGTGTATCCCGATGGCAGGGTAAAAAAAACCAAGATGGGTGCCATGCTGGTAAATAAAAAAGTCAGAATGCACCCCAGTGGCAGAGTAAAAAGCCCAAGGTGGACACCTCCGGAGGTAAGCAAAAAGGCTAAGTATTGGGCTTCTCTGGTGGACCAACGGGAAAGGGTGTGCTCCGGTGGCACGCCAACGGGAAAGGTGTTCTCCGGTCGCACGCCAACGGGAAAGGGTGTGCTCTGGTCGCACGCCAACGGGAAAGGGTGTGCTCCTGTCGCACGCCAACGGGAAAGGGTGTGCTCCGGTCGCATGCCAACGGGAAAGGGTGTGCTCCGGTCGCACGCCAACGGGAAATAGTGTGCTCCGGTGGCTCGCCAGCTGGAAATAGTGTGCTCCGTTGGCTCGCCAATGGGAAAAGGGTGTGCTCCGGTGGCACGCCAACGTGAAAAAGGTGTGCTCCGTTGGCACGCCAACGTGAAAAAGGTGTGCTCCGGTGGCACACTAACGGAAAGGTGTGCTGCGGTCACACGCCAACGGGAAAGAGTATGCTCTGGTGGCACGCCAACGGGAAAAGGATGTGCTCCCATGGTACGCCAACGGCAAAAGGGTATGCTTCAGTGGCACGCCAACGGGAAAAGGATGTGCTCCTGTGGTGCGCCAACAGCAAAAGGGTATGCTTCGGTGGCACGCCAACGGGTAAGGGTATACTCCGGTGGCACGCCAATGGGAAAAGGGTGTGCTCCGGTGGCACGCCAATGGGAAAAGGGTGTGCTCCGGTGGCACGCCAATGGGAAAAGGGTGTGCTCCGGTGGCACGCCAACGGGAAAAAGGTGTGCTCCGGTGGCACGCCAACGGGAAAAAGGTGTGCTCCGGTGGCACGGCAACAGGAAAGGGTGTGCTCCGGTCGCACGCCAATGGGAAAGTGTGTGCTCCGGTGGCACGCCAGCGGGAAAAGGGTATGCTCCGGTGGCACGCCAACGGGGAAAGGGTATGCTCCGGTGGCACGCCAACGGGGAAAGGGTGTGCTCCGGTGGCATGCCAACGGTAATAGGTGTGCTCCAGTGGCACGGCAACAGGAAAGGGTGTGCTCCGGTCGCACGCCAACGGGAAAGGGTGTGCTCCGGTCACATGCCAACGGGAAATAGTGTGCTCCGGTGGCTCGCCAGCTGGAAATAGTGTGCTCCGGTGGCTCGCCAACGGTAAAGGTATGCTCCGGTGGCACGCCAATGGGAAAAGGGTGTGCTCCGGTGGCACGCCAACGTGAAAAAGGTGTGCTCCGCTGGCACGCCAACGTGAAAAAGGTGTGCTCCGGTGGCACACTAACGGAAAGGTGTGCTGCGGTCACACGCCAACGGGAAAAGGGTGTGCTCTGGTGGCACGCCAACGGGAAAAGGATGTGCTCCCATGGTACGCCAACGGCAAAAGGGTATGCTTCAGCGGCACCCCAACGGGAAAAGCATGTGCTCCCGTGGTGCGCCAACAGCAAAAGGGTATGCTTCGGTGGCACGCCAACGGGTAAGGGTATACTCCGGTGGCACGCCAATGGGAAAAGGGTGTGCTCCGGTGGCACGCCAACGGGAAAAGGGTGTGCTCCGGTGGCACGCCAACGGGAAAAAGGTGTGCTCCGGTGGCACGGCAACAGGAAAGGGTGTGCTTCGGTCGCACGCCAATGGGAAAGGGTGTGCTCCGGTGGCACGCCAGCGGGGAAAAGGGTATGCTCCGGTGGCACGCCAACGGTAAAAGATATGCTCCGGTGGCACGCCAACGGGAAAAAGGTGTGCACCGGTGGCACGGCAACAGGAAAGGGTGTGCTCCGGTCGCACGTCACTGGGAAAGGGTGTGCTCCGGTGGCACGCCAGCGGGAAAAGGGTATGCTCCGGTGGCATGCCAACGGTAAAGGGTATGCTCTGGTGGCACGCCAACGGGTAATGGGTGTGCTCCGGTGGCACGCCAGCCAGAAAAGGGTATGCTCTGGTGGCACGCCAACGGTAAAGGCTATGCTCTGGTGGCACGCCATAGGAAAAGTGTGTGCTCCGGTGGCACGCCAACGTGAAAGGTGCTCGGTAGCACGCCAATGGGAAAAACGTGTGCTCCGGTGGCACGCCAGCAGGAAAGTGTGTGCTCCGGTGGCAGGCCAAAGGGAAAAGGGTGTGCTCCGGTGGCACGCCAAAGGGAAGGCTATTGAACATAGCCTTCCCTTTGGCGTGCCACCGGAGCACACCCTTTTCCCTTTGGCCTGCCACCGGAGCACACACTTTCCTGCTGGCGTGCCACCGGAGCACAGTTTTTCCATTGGCGTGCTACCGGAGCCCTTTAAATTATATGGAAAGCCAAGTGGTACTCATGTTAACTACTTGCTGATAAAAAGCCCAAGATAGGTGTCTCGGTGGTAAGCAAAAGGGCCAGAGCGAGTAACCCAATTGCAGGGTAAAAAGCCCAAGATGGGCGCCACGCTGGTAAATAAAAAGGTCAGAATGCACCCCGGTGGTAGAATAAAAAGCCCAAGGTGGGTGTCCCGGTGGTAGCCAGAGAGCACTCCGGTGTCAGGCTGAAAAGCCCAAGATGGGCGCCTTCGGCGGTAAGAAAAGGGCAAAGTATTGTGCTCTTCTGGTTGGCCAACGGGAAATGATGTGCTCCGGTGGCACGCCAATGGGAAAGAGTGTGCTCCGGTCGCACGCCAACGGAAAAGGGTGTGCTCCGGTGGCACGCCAACGGAAAGGATGTGCTCCGATCGCACGCCAGCGGGAAAAGGATGTGCTCCCGTGGCACGCCAACGGTAAAGGGTATGCTCCGGTAGCACGCCAAAGGGAAAAGGGTGTGCTCCGTGGCACGCCAACGGGAAAAGGGTGTGCTTCGTTGGCACGCCAAAGGTAAGTCTATGTGCAGCCCTTTAAATTATATGGAAAGCCAAGTGGTACTCATGTTAACTTCTTGCTGATAAAAAGCCCAAGATGGATGCCCCGGTGGTAGGCAAACAGGCCAGAAAGCACCCGCTAGCAGGAAAAAAGCCCAAGATGGGTGTTCCCGGTGGTAAGCAAAAGGGCCAGAGCGTGTTCCCCCGATTGCAGGGTAAAAAGCCCAACGTGCGCCACGCTGGTAAAGAAAAAAGTCAAAGAATGCACCCCGGTGGCAGAGTAAAAAGCCCAAGATGGGTGCCCTGGTGGTTGGCAAAAAAGCCAGAGAGCACCCCCGTAGCAGGATAAAAAGCCCAAGATGAGTGTCCCTCGTGGTAAGAAATGGGCCAGAGCGTGTATCCCGATGGCAGGGTAAAAAGCCCAAGATGGTTCAACGCTGGTAAAGAAAAAAGTCACAGAATGCACCCCGGTGGCAGAATAAAAAGCCCAAGATTGTTATCCCGGTGGTAGGCAAACAGGCCTTATAGCACCCTGGTGGCAGGCTAAAAAACCTAAGATGGTTGTCCCGGTGGTAAACAAAAGGGCCAGGGTTTGTACCCCGATGACAGGGTAAAAAGCCAAAGATGGGCACCACGCTGGTAACTAAAAAGGTCAGAGAATGCACCCCGGTGGCAGAGTAAAAGCCCAAGATGGGTGTCCCCGGTGGTAAGCAAAAGGGCCAGAACGTGTACCCCGATTGCAGGGTAAAAAGCCCAAGATGGGCGCCACGCTGGTAAAGAAAAAAGTCAAAAAATGCACAGAGTAAAAGCCCAAGATGGGTGCCCCGTGGTAGGCAAACAGGCCAGAGAGCACGCTGGTAGCAGGATAAAAATCCCAAGATGGGTGTCCCCGGTGGTGAGCAAAAGGGCCAGAACGTGTACCCCGATTGCAGGGTAAAAAGCCCAAGATGGGCGCCACACTGGTAAAGTAAAAAGTCAGAGAATGCAGCCCGGTGGTAGAGTTAAAAGCCCCAAGGTGGGTGCCCCAGTGGTAGACAAACAGGCCAGAGAGCACCCCGGTAGCAGGATAAAAAGCCCAAGATGGGTGTGTCCGGTGGTAAGCAAAAGGGCCAGAGCGAGTACCCCGATTGCAGTGTAAAAAGCCCAAGATGGGCGCCGGGCTGGTAAATAAAAAGGTTAGAATGCACCCGGGTGTCAGAATAAAAAGCGCAAGATGGGTGCCCTGGTGGTAGGCAAACATGCCAGAGAGCACCCGGTGGCAGAATAAAAAGCCCAAGATGGGTGTGTCCGGTGGTAAGCAAAAGAGCCAGAGCGAGTACCCCGATTGCAGGGTAAAAAGCCCAAGATGGCCGCCACGCTGGTAAATATTAAGTTCAGAATACACCCCGGTGGCAGAATAAAAAGCACAAGGTGGGTGTCCCGGTGGTAGCCAGAGAGCACTCCGGTGTCAGGCTGAAAAGCCCAAGATGCGCGCCTCCGGCGGTAAGCAAGAAGGCCAAGTATTGTGCTCTTTTGGTTGGCCAACAGGAAATGATGTGCTCCGGTGGCACGCCAACGGGAAAGAGTGTGCTCCGGTCGCACGCCAACGGAAAAGGGTGTGCTCCGGTCGCACACCAACGGCAAAGGGTGTGCTCCGGTCGCACGCCAACGGGAAAGAGTGTGCTCCGGTCGCACGCTAACGGTAAAGGGTATGCTCCTGTAGCACGCCAATGGGAAAAGGGTGTGCTCCGGTCGCACGCCAACGGGAAAGGGTGTACTCCAGTGGCACGCCAGCGGGAAAAGGATGTGCTCCGGTGGCAAGCCAACGGTAAAGGGTATGCTCCGGTGGCATGCCAACGGGAAAAGGGTGTCTCCGGTGGCACGCCAACGTGAAAAAGGTGTGCTCCGCTGGCACGCCAACGGGTAAAAGGTGTGCTCCGGTGGAACGCCAATGGGAAAAGGGTGTGCTCTGGTGGCACACCGACAGGAAAAGGGTATGCTCCGGTGGCACGCCAAAGGGAAGGCTATGTTCAGCCCTTTAAATTATATGGAAAGCCAAGTGGTACTCATGTCAACTTCTTGCTGATAAAAAGCCCAAGATGGGTGCCCCCGTGATAGGCAAACAGGCCAGAGAGCACCCGGTAGCAGGATAAAAAGCCCAAGATGGGTGTCCCCGGTGGTAAGCAAAAGGGCCAGAGCGAGTACCCCGATTGCAGGGAAAAAAGCCCAAGATGGCCGCCATGCTGGTATATAAAAAGGTCAGAATGCACCCCGGTGGCAGAATAAAAAGCCAAAGGTGGGTGTCCTGGTGGTAGCCAGATAGCACCCCGGTGTCGCCCTGAAAAGACCAAGATGGGTGCCTCGGCTGTAAGCAAAAGCCAATTATTGTGCTCTTCTGGTTGGCCAACGGTAAATGATGTGCTCCGGTGGCACGCCAACGGGAAAGAGTGCTCCGGTCGCACGCCAACGGAAAAGGCTGTGCTCCGGTGGCACGCCAACGGGGAAAAGGATGTTCTCCGGTCGCACGCCAACGGGAAAGGGTGTGCTCGGGTCGCACACCAACGGGAAAGGGTGTTGTCAAGATCCCGTCTGGGTTGGAGCCGATGTTACTGCAAACACTAGGGAAAGCAGAGGCAGGTAGCGTAGTCAGATGGCAGGCCGAGGTCGGTTCACAGGAGAGCAGTGTTTTGTAGCAATGGATCAGGAGGAAACGCTTGACTAAAGGCTTGGAGCTCAATAATCTCGCAATGACACCCCCACAGGGCCAGGTTTATATAGGGTGTGTAATTGGCAATCAGAGGCCCAATCAAGAGAGCACTAGGTGTAGCCAATCAGGAAGAACAGTCAATGGTATCTGGATTCAGCAAGGAACTTTGCAGCCAGCAGAATAGCTCAGATGGTAGAGCTGCTGGCCAGTGGACAAGAGGTACTGGGTTCGACTCCTGACAGTACTCCCTCCTTCCAGGATGGCCTCTGGACATCTCAGGAGCTGGCTTATCCGGGTACCTCTGATGAAAGGCTCTTGTTAGTCTAGGAGCATGGACGTTCTCCCTTGGTTCCCATGAATTTTCCTCTGGTCCGTAACCCTTCCACTGCACCAGATACTGCAGTTTACCTCTGAATTTTCGGGAGTCCAGAATCTTATCCACAATGTATTCTTCTTCACCACGGATCCTTTCTGGTGGAGGAGGTGGCTGAATTCTTCCTGGAAACGGGTTTTCACAGAAGGGTTTGAGCAAGGATATGTGAAACACTGGATGAATCTTTAGATTGTTGGGAAGTTTTAAACGAAAAGCAACCTGGTTAATTTTTGCAGAAATTTGAAAAGGTCCAATGAATTTCTGACCCAATTTGGAGGATGGCACATGTGTCTTAAGGTTTTTAGTGGACAGCCAAACTTTGTCTCCAACCTGAAGAGCAGGGGGCACTCTCCGATGTTTATCTGCTGCTTCCTTATATTCTTCCTGGGTCTTGAGCAATATCTCTGATAATTCCTTCTGGGATTCCTGTAATTTTGTAAGCCTGTCATTAACAGCAGGAATGGGAGTGTTCACTGGCAGATTAGGGATAAATACTGGATGTACTCCATAATTAGCAAAAAATGGGGTTTGAGATGTAGCGCTATGTATGGAGTTGTTGTAGGCAAACTCTGCTGTTGGTAAATAGTCCACCCAGTCATCCTGAAGATAGGAAATGAAGCAACGGAGGTATTGCTCCAAAGTCTGGTTCGTTCTCTCCGTCTGGCCATTGGACTGAGGATGGAAAGCGGTAGAAAGATTCACCGTGACTCCCAAGGCTGTACAGAAACTCTTCCAAAATTTTGATGTAAACTGAACGCCTCTGTCAGACACCACGCTGTCAGGAATTCCATGTAACCTGAATACCTCTTTGATCATCAGTTCTGCAGTTTTTTCAGCAGTAGGAATTCCTTCAGTTGGAATAAAGTGGGCCATTTTTGTGAGTCGGTCCACTATGACAAGGATGACGGTCATCTGTTTAGAAGGGGGTAGTTCCACAATAAAATCCATGGAAATAGATCCCCAAGGCCTGGATGGAACTGGGAGTGGTTGTAAGAGTCCTAGAGGAGACGATCGTGGGGTCTTGTTTCGTGCGCATGTTAAACAGGTTGAAACATATTTCCTCACGTCCTTCCTACAATTAGGCCACCAAAAGAAACGAAGTAGTAAGTCTTGTGTTTTTGCAACTCCAGGATGTCCTGCCAGTTTAGAATCATGGACACTTTTGAGGACTTCAAGGCGAGAAGATTCAGGTACATATATTTGGTGTTTCTGCATCCAAAACCCCTCTTTGAATGAAAGATCGACGTCTTCCGAAGGATGATTAAGGAAAGAGTCCTCTTGATATCCATCTTTAATTCTATTACATAGTCCTTTAGAGTGCAATATTCCCAAAAAATTTTTAGGGCCTAGAATTGTATCATCATTACTAGACCTCTCCTGAGGTTCCGAACACATCCTGGACAGGGCGTCAGCCTTGCCATTTCTTGAACCAGGCCGGTAAGAGATTATAAAATTGAATCTTGAGAAAAATAAGGCCCATCGTGCTTGTCTTGCAGACAATCTTTTTGCTGTACGGAGGAATTCAAGATTCTTGTGGTCCGTGAGAACAGTCACAGGGTGATTGGCACCTTCCAGAAGATGTCTCCACTCGGAGAAGGCAACTTTAATGGCTAACAGTTCTTTATTACCAATGTCGTAGTTCTTTTCTGCAGATGACATGGTGTGGGAAAGAAACGCACATGGGTGAAGTTGCATCTTGTCCCCAACTCGCTGAGACAGAATGGCTCCCACTGCAGAGTCCGAGGCGTCCACTTCGACAGTAAATGGCAATTCAGGATTTGGGTTGTACTAACAATGGAGCAGACGTAAAAAGAGTTTTCAACTTGTCAAAAGCCTCCTGTGCCTCCGGAGACCAGAAAAATGCTTTGGTCTTTTTTGTTAGTGTAGTAATTGGTAGTATGATCCGTGAAAAGTTCTTTATAAATTTTCGGTAAAAATTTGCAAATCCTATGAAACGCTGGACGTCTTTTAAATTTCTTGGAACAGGCCAGTCTACTACAGCATTGATTTTGCCGGGATCCATGCTCAGACCTTCTGGGGAGATGATATATCCCAGAAATTGGATACTGGTTTGTTCAAACTCACATTTTTCAAGTTTAATGTAGAGATGGTTCTCCTGTAGTCGTTCCAAGACTAACTGGACGTGCCTGCGATGCTCTTCCAAGGTGTCTGAAAATATAAGAATGTCATCGAGATAAGCCACAACGAATTGGTCCAAGAAATCTCGAAATACATCATTAATAAAATGTTGAAAGGTGGCTGGGGCATTGCTAAGGCCAAAGGTCATAACAAGAGATTCAAAATGTCCATATCTCGTTCTGAAGGCGGTCTTCCACTCATCTCCTGGGCGAATCCGTAGAGGTTGTAAGCCCCTCTAAGATCCAGCTTCGTAAAGATTTTCGCAGAACGGAGTCTTTCAAATAGTTCAGGAATCAAGGGTAGCGGGTAGCGATTCTTGACAGTGATATTATTCATCTCTCTGTAGTCAATACATGGCCGCAGAGTGGAGTCTTTCTTTTCAACAAAGAACAGGGGTGCCCCAGCTGGAGATGTGGAAGGTCGAATAAAGCCTTTCTCTAAATTTTCATCCAGGAACTTTCTTAATACCTTCAATTCAGGTTCGGAAAGATTGTAAATCCGTCCAAATGGAATGGTTGCTCCTGGCAGCAATTCAATGGGACAGTCGTAAGGACGGTGAGGAGGTAATTGATCTGCTTTCTTCTTACTGCAGACATCAGAGAACTGCTGATATTGAGGTGGTAGTTTCTCTTCCTTCTCATGCGAAATCTCAGAGATCTGGACTTGTTGGAGAACAGGGGGTTCCTTATGACAATTATTCTTACAGTAGTCAGATGGAAAGGTGATGGTCCTTGATGCCCAGTTGATAGAAGGGTTATGGACTGAAAACCAGGGGATCCCTAGAATAACCGGAAATTTCGGAGATGAAATAAGGTGGAAACTGACAGCTTCATGATGATCCGGGTCGATACAAATCTCCAGTTCGATTGTCTCATGCGTGACAGGTCCAGAAGACAAAGGTGATCCATCCACAGTTTCCATTTCAATTGGTGTGGATTTGGTCCTACTGGAAATATTATTATCACGTGTAAATTTTAAGTCCATAAAATTTCCTCCTGCTCCCGAATCCAACAGGGCAGAGCATTGTATTTTTTGGGTGCCCATTACAACCTGAATGGGGATTACAAAATGAGATGATGTGGTATGTATTTTGTCTATTTCTGGCGTTACTGATGAGATAGTCTGCAAGATGGAATCCGACTGCTGAGAAAGGTCCGTATTGCTGGCAGACCTGTTGTTGGTAAAGGCTATAGTCCTTTTGTTAGGACAGTTGATGGCATAGTGTCCAGGGTCCCCACAATAGAGGCAGAGATGTTCTGCACGTCGCCTCTCCTTCTCCTGTGCAGAGAGTGGTCTTCGGATGACGTCGATCTGCATCGGTTCAGACACAACTTGCGTCTTTTCTTGGTGGTCTGATGCTGAAAATGAGAAGCCAGGGCTATTCCCAAGTGCTCGCAGTCTCTCCTTTCTCCTTTCAGTAAGTCTCTGGTCAATCCGGATACATAGTTGAATAAAGTCCTCCAACTGGTCAGGGGTCTCAACCCTGGCAAGCTCGTCTTTCACTGGTTCTGATAGCCCTCGTCGAAATTGACTTCTCTGGGCCGCTGGATTCCAGGTGGTGTCGGCCACCCAGCGACGGAACTCCGATGTATATTCCGCAACAGAGCGACGTCCTTGGCGCAAATTATGTAATTTGGTTTCTGCTGTGGCACAGCGGTTTGGGTCATCAAAAACTTGATTCATAGCTGCGGTGAAGGCTTCCAGGTCATTAAGGAGGTCATAGTCCTTTTCTACATAAGGTGAAGCCCAAGCAAGAGCTTCATCCGTCAGGAGATTTATCATGAAAAAAACTTTCTTCCTCTCACTGGTAAAGGGAGCAGGTTGCATCTGGAAGTATATGCGGCATTGATTGAGGAATCCTCGGTACTGCTTGCGATCCCACTGAACTTTGCAGGCAGCGGCAGCCGCGCGTTTGATTCGGACCCTGAATTGCGCACGTCCAGAAGTTGTTTTTGTAGCTCAATTACTTCCTGTTGTATCGCCGTGAAATCAGTTTGTAACTTGGCATATTTTCCTTGAGAGTCAGTACAAAAACTTTGAAGCTCCGTAACTTGCCGTCTCAGGGTGTTCACAGCGGACTCCATTTTGGCGCGAGATTATTCTGTCAAGATCCCGTCTGGGTTGGAGCCGATGTTACTGCAAACACTAGGGAAAGCAGAGGCAGGTAGCGTAGTCAGATGGCAGGCCGAGGTCGGTTCACAGGAGAGCAGTGTTTGTAGCAATGGATCAGGAGGAAACGCTTGACTAAAGGCTTGGAGCTCAATAATCTCGCAATGACACACCCACAGGGCCAGGTTTATATAGGGTGTGTAATTGGCAATCAGAGGCCCAATCAAGAGAGCACTAGGTGTAGCCAATCAGGAAGAACAGTCAATGGTATCTGGATTCAGCAAGGAACTTTGCAGCCAGCAGAATAGCTCAGATGGTAGAGCTGCTGGCCAGTGGACAAGAGGTACTGGGTTCGACTCCTGACAGGTGTGCTCCAGTCGCACGCCAACGGGAAAGGTGTGCTCCGGTCGCACGCCAACGGGAAAGGATGAGCTCCGGTCGCACGCCAGCGGGAAAAGGGTATGCTCCCGTGGTACGCCAACGGGGAAATGGTGTGCTCCGGTGGCACGGCAACGGTAAAGGGTATACTCTGGTGGTACGCCACCGGGAAAAGGGTGTGCTCCGGTGGCACGCCAACGGGAAAAAGGTGTGCTCCGGTGGCACGCCAACGGGAAAAGGGTGTGCTCCAGTGGCACGCCGACGGGATAAGGGTGTGCTCGGTGGCGCACCAAAGGGAAGGCTATGTTCAGCCCTTTATTTTATATGGAAAGCCAAGTGGTACTCATGTTAACTTTTTGCTGATAAAAAGCCCAAGATGGGTGTCCCGGTGGTAAGCAAAAGGGCCAGAGCGTGTACCCCTATTGCAGGGTAAAAAGCTCAAGATGGTTTAAACGTGGTAAATAGGTAGAATGCACCCCGGTAGCAGGATAAAAAGCCCAAGATGATTGTCCCCGGTGGTAAGCAAAAGGGCCAGAGCGTGTACCCCTATTGCAGGGTAAAAAGCTCAAGATGGGCGCCACGCTGGTAAAGAAAAAAGTAAAAGAATGCACCCCGGTGGCAGAGTAAAAAGCCCATGATGGGTGCCCCGGTGGTTGGCAAACAGGCCAGAGAGCACCCCGGTAGCAGGATAAAAAGCCCAAGATGGGTGTCCCGGTGGTAAGAAATGGGCCAGAGCGTGTATCCCGATGGCAGGGTAAAAAACCAAGATGGGCGCAACGCTAGTAAATAAAAAAGTCAGAATGCACCCAATGGCAGAGTAAAAAGCCCAAGGTGGACACCTCCGGAGGTAAGCAAAAAGGCCAAGTATTGGGCTTCTCTGGTGGACCAACGGGAAATGGTGTGCTCCGGTGGCACGCCAACGGGAAAGAGTGTTCTCCTGTCGCACGCCAACGGGAAAGGGTGTGCTCCTGTCGCACGCCAACGGTAAAGGGTGTGCTCCGGTCGCATGCCAACGGGAAAGGGTGTGCTCCGGTCGCACGCCAACGGGAAATAGTGTGCTCCGGTGGCTCGCCAGCTGGAAATAGTGTGCTCCGTTGGCTCGCCAACGGTAAAGGGTATGCTCCGGTGGCACGCCAATGGGAAAAGGGTGTGCTCCGGTGGCACGCTAACGTGAAAAAGGTGTGCTCCGCTGGCACGCCAACGTGAAAAAGGTGTGCTCCGGTGGCACACTAACGGAAAGGTGTGCTGTGGTCACACGCCAACGGGAAAGGGTGTGCTCTGGTGGCACGCCAACGGGAAAAGGATGTGCTCCCATGGTACGCCAACGGCAAAAGGGTATGCTTCAGTGGCACGCCAACGGGAAAAGGATGTGCTCCTGTGGTGCGCCAACAGCAAAAGGGTATGCTTCGGTGGCACGCCAACGGGTAAGGTTATACTCCGGTGGCACGCCAATGGGAAAAGGGTGTGCTCCGGTGGCACGCCAACGGAGAAAAAGGTGTGCTCCGGTGGCACGCCAACGAGAAAAAGGTGTGCTCCGGTGGCACGGCAACAGGAAAGGGTGTGCTCCGGTCGCACGCCAATGGGAAAGGGTGTGCTCCGGTGGCACGCCAGTGGGAAAATGGTATGCTCCGGTGGCACGCCAACGGTAAAGGGTATGCTCCAGTGGCACGCCAACGGGGAAAGGGTGTGCTCCGGTCGCATGCCAACGGGAAAGGGTGTGCTCCGGTCGCATGCCAACGGGAAAGGGTGTGCTCCGGTCTCACGCCAACGGGAAATAGTGTGCTCCGGTGGCTCGCCAGCTGGAAATAGTGTGCTCCGTTGGCTCGCCAACGGTAAAGGGTATGCTCCGGTGGCACGCCAATGGGAAAAGGGTGTGCTCCGGTGGCACGCCAACGTGAAAAAGGTGTGCTCCGCTGGCACGCCAACGGAAAAAGGTGTGCTCCGGTGGCACACTAACGGAAAGGTGTGCTGCGGTCACACGCCAACGGGAAAGGGTGTGCTCTGGTGGCACGCCAACGGGAAAAGGATGTGCTCCCATGGTACGCCAACGGCAAAAGGGTATGCTTCAGTGGCACGCCAACGGGAAAAGGATGTGCTCCTGTGGTGCGCCAACAGCAAAAGGGTATGCTTCGGTGGCACGCCAACGGGTAAGGTTATACTCCGGTGGCACGCCAATGGGAAAAGGGTGTGCTCCGGTGGCACGCCAACGGGAAAAAGGTGTGCTCCGGTGGCACGCCAACGAGAAAAAGGTGTGCTCTGGTGGCACGGCAACAGGAAAGGGTGTGCTCCGGTCGCACGCCAATGGGAAAGGGTGTGCTCCGGTGGCACGCCAGTGGGAAAAGGGTATGCTCCGGTGGCACGCCAACGGTAAAGGGTATGCTCCAGTGGCACGGCAACGGGGAAAGGGTGTGCTCCGGTGGCATGCCAACGGTAATAGGTGTGCTCCGGTGGCACGGCAACAGGAAAGGGTGTGCTCCGGTCGCACGCCAACGGTAAAGGGTGTGCTCCGGTCGCATGCCAACGGGAAAGGGTGTGCTCCGGTCGCACGCCAACGGGAAATAGTGTGCTCCGGTGGCTCGCCAGCTGGAAATAGTGTGCTCCGGTGGCACGCCAGCCAGAAAAGGGTATGCTCTGGTGGGACGCCAACGGTAAAGGCTATGCTCTGGTGGCACGCCAATAGGAAAAGTGTGTGCTCCGGTGGCACGCCAACGTGAAAGAGGTGCTCCGGTAGCACGCCAATGGGAAAAACGTGTGCTCCGGTGGCACGCCAGCAGGAAAAGTGTGTCCTCCGGTGGCACGCCAACGTGAAAAAGGTGTGCTCCGCTGGCACGCCAACGGGTAAAAGGTGTGCTCCGGTGGAACGCCAATGGGAAAAGGGTGTGCTCTGGTGGCACACCGACAGGAAAAGGGTATGCTCCGGTGGCACGCCAAAGGGAAGGCTATGTTCAGCCCTTTAAATTATATGGAAAGCCAAGTGGTACTCATGTCAACTTCTTGCTGATAAAAAGCCCAAGATGGGTGCCCCCGTGATAGGCAAACAGGCCAGAGAGCACCCCGGTAGCAGGATAAAAAGCCCAAGATGGGTGTCCCCGGTGGTAAGCAAAAGGGCCAGAGCGAGTACCCCGATTGCAGGGAAAAAAGCCCAAGATGGCCGCCATGCTGGTATATAAAAAGGTCAGAATGCACCCCGGTGGCAGAATAAAAAGCCAAAGGTGGGTGTCCTGGTGGTAGCCAGATAGCACCCCGGTGTCGCCCTGAAAAGACCAAGATGGGTGCCTCGGCTGTAAGCAAAAGCCAATTAATTGTGCTCTTCTGGTTGGCCAACGGTAAATGATGTGCTCCGGTGGCACGCCAACGGGAAAGAGTGCTCCGGTCGCACGCCAACGGAAAAGGCTGTGCTCCGGTGGCACGCCAACGGGAAAAGGATGTTCTCCGGTCGCACGCCAACGGGAAAGGGTGTGCTCGGGTCGCACACCAACGGGAAAGGGTGTGCTCGGGTCGCACACCAACGGGAAAGGGTGTGCTCCAGTCGCACGCCAACGGGAAAAGGTGTGCTCCGGTCGCACGCCAACGGGAAAGGATGAGCTCCGGTCGCACGCCAGCGGGAAAAGGGTATGCTCCCGTGGTACGCCAACGGGGAAATGGTGTGCTCCGGTGGCACGGCAACGGTAAAGGGTATACTCTGGTGGCACGCCACCGGGAAAAGGGTGTGCTCCGGTGGCACGCCAACGGGAAAAAGGTGTGCTCCGGTGGCACGCCAACGGGAAAAGGGTGTGCTCCAGTGGCACGCCGACGGGATAAGGCTGTGCTCCGGTGGCGCACCAAAGGGAAGGCTATGTTCAGCCCTTTATTTTATATGGAAAGCCAAGTGGTACTCATGTTAACTTTTTGCTGATAAAAAGCCCAAGATGGGTGTCCGGTGGTAAGCAAAAGGGCCAGAGCGTGTACCCTATTGCAGGGTAAAAGCTCAAGATGGTTAAACGCTGGTAAATAGGTAGAATGCACCCCGGTAGCAGGATAAAAAGCCCAAGATGATTGTCCCCGGTGGTAAGCAAAAGGGCCAGAGCGTGTACCCCTATTGCAGGGTAAAAAGCTCAAGATGGGCGCCACGCTGGTAAAGAAAAAAGTAAAAGAATGCACCCCGGTGGCAGAGTAAAAAGCCCATGATGGGTGCCCCGGTGGTTGGCAAACAGGCCAGAGAGCACCCCGGTAGCAGGATAAAAAGCCCAAGATGGGTGTCCCCGGTGGTAAGAAATGGGCCAGAGCGTGTATCCGTTGGCAGGGTAAAAAACCAAGATGGGCGCAACGCTAGTAAATAAAAAAGTCAGAATGCACCCCAATGGCAGAGTAAAAAGCCCAAGGTGGACACCTCCGGGGTAAGCAAAAAGGCCAAGTATTGGGCTTCTCTGGTGGACCAACGGGAAATGGTGTGCTCCGGTGGCACGCCAACGGGAAAGAGTGTTCTCCTGTCGCACGCCAACGGGAAAGGGTGTGCTCCTGTCGCACGCCAACGGTAAAGGGTGTGCTCCGGTCGCATGCCAACGGGAAAGGGTGTGCTCCGTCGCACGCCAACGGGAAATAGTGTGCTCCGGTGGCTCGCCAGCTGGAAATAGTGTGCTCCGTTGGCTCGCCAACGGTAAAGGGTATGCTCCGGTGGCACGCCAATGGGAAAAGGGTGTGCTCCGGTGGCACGCTAACGTGAAAAAGGTGTGCTCCGCTGGCACGCCAACGTGAAAAAGGTGTGCTCCGGTGGCACACTAACGGAAAGGTGTGCTGTGGTCACACGCCAACGGGAAAGGGTGTGCTCTGGTGGCACGCCAACGGGAAAAGGATGTGCTCCCATGGTACGCCAACGGCAAAAGGGTATGCTTCAGTGGCACGCCAACGGAAAAGGATGTGCTCCTGTGGTGCGCCAACAGCAAAAGGGTATGCTTCGGTGGCACGCCAACGGGTAAGGTTATACTCCGGTGGCACGCAATGGGAAAAGGGTGTGCTCCGGTGGCACGCCAACGGGAAAAAGGTGTGCTCCGGTGGCACGCCAACGAGAAAAAGGTGTGCTCCGGTGGCACGGCAACAGGAAAGGGTGTGCTCCGGTCGCACGCCAATGGAAAGGGTGTGCTCCGGTGGCACGCCAGTGGGAAAATGGTATGCTCCGGTGGCACGCCAACGGTAAAGGTATGCTCCAGTGGCACGCCAACGGGGAAAGGGTGTGCTCCGGTCGCATGCCAACTGGAAAGGGTGTGCTCCGGTCGCATGCCAACGGGAAAGGGTGTGCTCCGGTCTCACGCCAACGGGAAATTGTGTGCTCCGGTGGCTCGCCAGCTGGAAATAGTGTGCTCCGTTGGCTCGCCAACGGTTTAAAGGGTATGCTCCGGTGGCACGCCAATGGGAAAAGGGTGTGCTCCGGTGGCACGCCAACGTGAAAAAGGTGTGCTCCGCTGGCACGCCAACGTGAAAAAGGTGTGCTCCGGTGGCACACTAACGGAAAGGTGTGCTGCGGTCACACGCCAACGGGAAAGGGTGTGCTCTGGTGGCACGCCAACGGGAAAAGGATGTGCTCCCATGGTACGCCAACGGCAAAAGGGTATGCTTCAGTGGCACGCCAACGGGAAAAGGATGTGCTCCTGTGGTGCGCCAACAGCAAAAGGGTATGCTTCGGTGGCACGCCAACGGGTAAGGTTATACTCCGGTGGCACGCCAATGGGAAAAGGGTGTGCTCCGGTGGCACGCCAACGGGAAAAAGGTGTGCTCCGGTGGCACGCCAACGAGAAAAAGGTGTGCTCTGGTGGCACGGCAACAGGAAAGGGTGTGCTCCGGTCGCACGCCAATGGGAAAGGGTGTGCTCCGGTGGCACGCCAGTGGGAAAAGGGTATGCTCCGGTGGCACGCCAACGGTAAAGGGTATGCTCCAGTGGCACGGCAACGGGGAAAGGGTGTGCTCCGGTGGCATGCCAACGGTAATAGGTGTGCTCCGGTGGCACGGCAACAGGAAAGGGTGTGCTCCGGTCGCACGCCAACGGGAAAGGGTGTGCTCCGGTCGCATGCCAACGGGAAAGGGTGTGCTCCGGTCGCACGCCAACGGGAAATAGTGTGCTCCGGTGGCTCGCCAGCTGGAAATAGTGTGCTCCGGTGGCACGCCAGCCAGAAAAGGGTATGCTCTGGTGGTACGCCAACGGTAAAGGCTATGCTCTGGTGGCACGCCAATAGGAAAAGTGTGTGCTCCGGTGGCACGCCAACGTGAAAGAGGTGCTCCGGTAGCACGCCAATGGGAAAAACGTGTGCTCCGGTGGCACGCCAGCAGGAAAAGTGTGTGCTCCGGTGGCACGCCAAAGGGAAGGCTATGTTCAGCCCTTTAAATTATATGGAAAGCCAAGTGGTACTCATGTTAACTACTTGCTGATAAAAAGCCCAAGATAGGTGTCTCGGTGGTAAGCAAAAGGGCCAGAGCGAGTAACCCAATTGCAGGGTAAAAAGCCCAAGATGGGCGCCACGCTGGTAAATAAAAAGGTCAGAATGCACACCGGTGGCAGAATAAAAAGCCCAAGGTGGGTGTCCTGGTGGTAGCCAGATAGCACCCCGGTGTCACGCTGAAAAGACCAAGATGGGCGCCTCTGGCGGTAAGCAAAAAGGCCAAGTATTGTGCTCTTCTGGTTGGCCAACGGTAAATGATGTGCTCCGGTGGCACGACAACGGGAAAGATGCTCCGTCGCAGCACGGAAAAGGCTGTGCTCCGGTGGCACGCCAACGGAAAAGGATGTTCTCCGGTGCACTCCAACGGGAAAAGGTGTGCTCGGGTCGCACACCAACGGGAAAGGGTGTGCTCGGGTCGCACACCAACGGGAAAGGGTGTGCTCCAGTCGCACGCCAACGGGAAAGGGTGTACTCCGGTCGCACGCCAACGAGAAGGGTGTGCTCCGGTCGCACGCCAGCGGGAAAAGGGTATGCTCCGGTGGCACGCCAACGGGGAAATGGTGTGCTCCGGTGGCACGCCAACGGTAAAGGGTATGCTCTGGTGGCACGCCACCGGGAAAAGTGTGCTCCGGTGGCACGCCAACGGTAAAGGGTATGCTCTGGTGGCACGCCACCGGGAAAAGTGTGCTCCGGTGGCACGCCAACGGGAAAAAGGTGTGCTCCGTTGGCACGCCAACGGGAAAAGGGTGTGCTCCGGTGGCACGCCGACGGGAAAAGGGTGTGCTCCGGTGGCGCGCCAAAGGGAAGGATATGTTCAGCCCTTTATTTTATATGGAAAGCCAAGTGGTACTCATGTTAACTTTTTGCTGATAAAAAGCCCAAGATGGGTGTCCCGGTGGTAAGATTTGAGCCAGAGCGTGTATCCCGATGGCAGGGTAAAAAGCCCAAGATGGTTCAACGCTGGTAAAAAAAAAAGGTCAGAATGCACCCCGGTAGCAGGATAAAAAGCCCAAGATGATTGTCCCCGGTGGTAAGCAAAAGGGTCAGAGCGTGTACCCCTATTGCAGGGTAAAAAGCCCAAGATGGGCGCCACGCTGGTAAAGAAAAAGTCAAAGAATGCACCCCGGTGGCAGAGTAAAAAGCCCATGATGGTTGCCCTGGTGGTTGGCAAACAGGCCAGAGAGCACCCTGGTAGCAGGATAAAAAGCCCATGATGGGTGTCCCCGGTGGTAAGAAATGGGCCAGAGCGTGTATCCGATGGCAGGGTAAAAAAACCAAGATGGGCGCCACGCTGGTAAATAAAGTCAGAATACACCCCCGTGGCAGAGTAAAAAGCCCAAGGTGGGCACCTCCGGAGGTAAGCAAAAAGGCCAAGTATTGGGCTTCTCTGGTGGGCCAACGGGAAATGGTGTGCTCCGGTGGCACGCCAACGGGAAAGAGTGTTCTCCGGTCGCACGCCAACGGGAAAGGGTGTGCTTTTCGCACGCCAACGGGAAAGGGTGTGCTACGGTTGCACGCCAACGGGAAAGGGTGTGCTCCGGTCGCACGCCAACGGGAAATAGTGTGCTCCGGAGGCACGCCAGCTGGAAATAGTGTGCTCCGGTGGCTCGCCAACGGTAAAGGGTATGCTCCGGTGGCACGCCAATGGGAAAAGGGTGTGCTCCGGTAGCACATCAACGGAAAAAAGGTGTGCTCCGGTGGCACGCCGACGGGAAAAGGGTGTGCTCCGGTGGCACGCCAAAGGGAAGGCTATGTTCAGCCCTTTAAATTATATGGAAAGCCAAGTGGTACTCATGTTAACTTCTTGCTGACAAAAAGCCCAAGATGGGTGTCTCGGTGGTAAGCAAAAGGGCCAGAGAGTACCTCGATTGCAGAGTAAAAAGCCCAAGATGGCGCCACGCTGGTAAATAAAAAGGTCAGAATGCACCCCGGTAGCAGGATAAAAAGTCCAAGATGATTGTCCCCGGTGGTAAGCAAAAGGGCCAGAGCGTGTACCCCGATTGCATGGTAAGAAGCCCAAGATGGGCGCCACGCTGGTAAAGAAAAAAGTCAAAGAATACACCCAGGTGGCAGAGTAAAAAGCCCTTGATAGGTGCCCCGGTGGTTGGCAAACAGGCCAGAGAGCACCCCGGTAGCAGGATAAAAAGCCCAAGATGGGTGTCCCCAATGGTAAGAAATGGGCCAGAGCGTGTATCCCGATGGCAGGGTAAAAAAAAACCCAGATGGGCGCCACGCTGGTAAATAAAGTCAGAATGCACCCCGGTGGCAGAGTAAAAAGCCCAAGGTGGGCACCTCCGGAGGTAAGCAAAAAGGCCAAATATTGGGCTTCTCTGGTGGGCCAACTGGAAATGGTGTGCTCCGGTGGCACGCCAACGGGAAAGAGTGTGTTCTCCGGTCGCACGCCAACGGGAAAGGGTGTGCTCCGGTCACATGCCAACGGGAAAGGGTGTGCTCCGGTCGCACGCCAACGGGAAATAGTGTGCTCCGGTGGCACGCCAGCTGGAAATAGTGTGCTCCTGTGGCACGCCAACGGTAATGGGTATGCTCCGGTGGCACGCCAATGGGAAAAGGGTATGCTCCTGTGGCACGCCAACGGGAAAAAGGTGTGCTCCGGTGGCACGCCAAAGGGAAGGCTATGTTCAGCCCTTTAAATTATATGGAAAGCCAAGTGGTACTCATGTTAACTTCTTGCTGATAAAAAGCCCAAGATGGGTGTCTCGGTGGTAAGCAAAAGGGCCAGAGCTAGTACCCGATTGCAGGGTAAAAAGCCCAAGATGGGCGCCACGCTGGTAAATAAAAAGGTCAGAATGCACCCCGGTGGCAGAATAAAAAGCCCAAGGTGGGTGTCCCGGTGGTAGCCAGAGAGCACTCTGGTGTCAGGCTGAAAAGCCCAAGATGAGTGCCTCCGGCGGTAAGCAAAAAGGCCAAGTATTGTGCTCTTCTGGTTGGCCAACGGGAAATGATGTGCTCCGCTGGCACGCCAACGGGAAAGAGTGTGCTCGGTCGCACGCCAACGGAAAAGGTTGTGCTCCGGTCGCACGCCAATTGTAAAGGGTGTGCTCCGGTCGCACGCCAACGGGAAATGGTGTGCTCCGGTGGCACGCCAGCGGGAAATAGTGTGCTCGAAACTTAAACTGTAAAGCGCTGCGGAATATGTTGGCGCTATATAAATATAGATTATTATTATTATGCTCCGCTGGCACGCCAACGGTAAAGGGTATGTTCCGGTGGCACTCCAATGGGAAAAGGGTGTGCTCCGGTGGTACGCCAACGTGAAAAAAACCGGATTACTTACCGGTAATGCTCTTTTATAGAGCCCACGACAGCACCCACTGAGAGGGGATCCGCCCCTAGGAACAGGAAACCTACAAAGAGATAAAAGGGGCGGCCCCCCTCGCTCCTCAGTTGGATTACAGAGAATGAGAGGAACCGCCACACAAGTTTCAGTTAATTTGCTCCATAATACTTTTAACATATATATACATATTTACACTGCTAGACTATGCACCGTCAATATATACAATTAATCCTTCACCCAACAGAATGCACCGTGTATACTACAACTAGGGGAGGGAAGTGAGTGGGTGCTGTCGTGTGCTCTATAAAAGAGCATTACCGGTAAGTAATCCGGTTTTTTCTCTTCGCCACGACAGCACTCACTGAGAGATTTTCAGAGACAATCACCTGGGAGGGACCACCGTGTCAAGGACTGATCTACCAAACACTAGATCTGATGAGGAGGATAGATCTAATCTATAGTGATCATAGAAGGTGAAGCCCAGGTTGCGGCCTTACATATAAGATCTATCGGGACATCTGCTCTTTCTGCCCAGGAGGAAGATATGGCCTGTGCGGAATGTGCCTTCACGCCCTGTGTTGGGACCTTCCTTTTTGCCACATACGCCAGTGCTATTGCGTCTCTAATCCATCGATATAGCGTGTTTTTCGTTACTCCTTTACCTTTGCGCTGCCCTGGAAGGAGACAAAGAGAGCCGTGCTCTGCTCCAGAGTCTAGTCCTGTCTAGATATGCTAAGACGGCTCTTTTAACATCTAAAGTGTGGAATTTTTCTTCCTGTGGTGATGAGGGGTTATAAAAGGGAGGAAGATAGATTTCTTGAGATCTATAAAATTTAGTCGGCACTTTAGGAAGATAAGACCAGTCAGTTTTCAACACTATCTTGTCTGGATATATAGACAAGAAAGGAGGATCTATTGATAAGGCCTGGAGATCACTCACTCTTCTTGCTGAGACCAAGGCCACTAATAAAATGGTTTTTAATGAAGCATATTTTATTGGAAGTGAATGAAAGGGCTCAAATGGACTTTCTGTTAAGGCGTCTAGGACTAGGTTTAAGTCTCAAGATGGCATCTGTGGTATATGGACTAGTTCTGCTCGATGGCATGCTGAGATAAACCGAGCTATCCATTTATTGCCTGCTACGTCATTATATAAGGCCCCTAGAGCCGGCACTTGGACTTTAAGTGTATTTACTGACAGACCTAATTCATGCCCTTTTTGCAAGAATTCTACAATAGCCGGAATAGGTACTTCACCAGACAGGCGTACTGAATGAAAGGCTAGAAATTTCTTCCAGACTCTGGCATATATATTAGTTGTGGTCTCCTTTCTACCATGTAGGAGTGTATTAATTAGTCCGTCTGAAAATCCTCTTAGTTTTAATAGCTGCCTTTCAAGTTTTAAGCCGTGAGGCGCAATCCTTTGACCTGAGGGTAATAGAAGGGCCCCTGTGAGAGAAGGTCCCGGTCCCAAGGGAGGATCCATGGATCCGAAACCGACATGGCTCTCAGCCACGAGAACCACAGCCTCTTGGGCCAGAATGGGGCTATTAAGACTACTCTCGCTCTTTCCTCTCTTATTTTCCGGATGACAATCGGTAACAGAATCATTGGAGGAAAGGCGTAGGCCAGGTGAAATGTCCACGGGGTCTGCAAGGCGTCGAGAATGTCCGGATTGTCCGTCTTGAATAATGAAGCGAACATTTCTACCTGCCTGTTTCGTGTGGCGAACAGGTCTATGTCCGGTGTGCCCCATTTGAGCGTTATCATTTTGAAAATCTGATGATTGAGTACCCACTCCCCTTGGTGCAGGGTATAACGACTGAGAAAATCTGCCTTGACATTGTCTATTCCTCTGACGTGCAGGGCTGACAGGGACAGGAGATGACTTTGCCAATGTTAAAAATTTTTCTGCGATAAACAGTGCCATTGATCGTGTACCTCCTTGGTGGTTTAGGTACGCCACTGAGGTGTTGTTGTCTGAGAGTATCCTTGTATGAGTCCCTTGCAGCTGCGGAAGGAAATTACATATGGCATGATATATAGCTTTTAGCTCTCTCATGTTTGACGAGTCTTCTGACTCTGATCTAGACCACTGTCCCTGCGCCACATTATCTTTCAAATGAGCCCCCCACCCCAAAGGGCTGGCATCTGTGGTTACTATATTTGAGGGAACCACTACCCACGGAATGCCTCCCGATAGATTATTTGAATCTAGCCACCAGGTTAGGGAACTAATTACTTCCGGGGTTAGGGATATTTGTTTTCTAACTGTCCCTGTAATCTCTCTTCCTCTTGAAGGATTATTCTCTGCAGTTTCCTGGTATGAAACTGGGCCCACCGAACTGCCGGGATACATGAGGTCAAAGAGCCCAGCAAAGACATGCCTTCTCTTAGAGATAGTATAGGATTATGTATTACCGTTTGTACTTTATTAATTACGGTTAACTTTTTTGCCTCCGGCAGCAGACATTTCTGACTTACTGAGTCCAGATGCAGGCCCAGGAACGTCTGACAGGTTACCGGCCGTAGCCTGGATTTTTCCCAGTTGATCAGCCAACCTAAGTTCTAAGGATGAAATTACGCCAGACAGCCTGCGCTCACATTGTTGGAACGAATTTCCTACTATTAGCAGATCATCCAGGTACGGGATTACCAGGGTGTCTCTTACTCGTAAATATGACATCACCTCCAACATCAGTTTTGTGAAGACGCAAGGTGCCATAGATAGCCCGAATGGCATTGCCGTGAACTGCAGATGACGGATTTGACCTTCTAATGTGACCGCCATCGGAGAAAGCGTTGATGCGAGGCATGTATTGGTAGATGGTAATGCGCATCTTTGAGATCCACGACCACCATGTAGCATCTGGGAAATAAGAGTTTTATGGCTGACCTTATAGACTCCATTTTTAAGGTTTGGGCCTTCAAAAAGGTATTCAGTTTTTTTAAATTAATTATGGTTCTAAATGAACCGTCTGGTTTAGTTACCAGAAATAAGGGAGAGTAAAAGCCTTTCCCTTTTTGATATACCGGAACCTCTACTAGTACTTTCTTGGATAGCAGGCCCTTAATTTCCAATTCTAACGCCTCTTGTTGAGCCTGGGACTTCAGAGAAGTCAATAGAAAGGAGTCCGGAGGATTCCGGACAAATTCTAATGTTAGGCCTGATTTTACGATGTTAATGGCCCAGGAGTTAGTTGTAATTTCTTCCCATTGATAACAGAAGTGCAATAGCCTGCCACCCACCGTAAGTTGGTACTAGCGGAACTTATCTCCCGACTTAAAGGGACGTTTACCGAATAGGTTTCCCTTTTGTTTGAAATCCCTGTTATTCCAGGAATTCTGAGTTTTATAATCCTTTCTGCCAAACGATGGCCTCCTGAACGCCCTCCTGTAGGATGTAACGTATGGATTAGGGAAGCATTTTTTCCTTTCTCCTGCTTTGGTTAAGATATCATCCAACACTGCTCCAAACAGGTACTCACCCTGACAGGGTATAGCGCAGAGTTTTGACTTAGTTTGTGTATCCCCCTTCCAACCTTTCAACCATAGCACCCTTCGGGCTGCGTTGGTTAATCCTGCCGTTCTTGCCGCCAGGCGGAGAGAGTCTGCTGAAGTGTCTGAAAGGAAGGCCGCTGCACCTCTAATTAAAGGGATGGAAGACTGTAGCTTGTCCCTGGAGAGGCCATTTTTTATATTCTCCTTCAACTGATCTAACCATACTAACGTGGCTCTGCCAGTACATGTAGCCGATATTGCGGGTTTAAATGCCCCTATACACGACTCCCAGGACCTTTTAAGAAGTGCATCTGCTTTCCGATCTAGGGGGTCCGACAAAATTCCAGCATCCTCTACTGGCAAGGATGACTTGCGGGAGGTTGACGCTACAGCTGCATCAACTTTGGGTGCTTTCGCCCAGGATGCCAGGTCTTTGTCATCAAAGGGGTACCGTCGTTTTCACGCTGCTGGCATAAAACCTCTCTGCCCTTGTTTTTCCCACTCTTTCTTCACTAACTCCTTTATAGCCGGGATTATTGGGAATACTCGCCCCTTGCGCTGGGAGATACCCGCAAACATAACCTCCTGGGGAGTTTTAGGGTCTTTTGTATCAGATAATCCCATAGTGTTCCGAACCGACTTAATCAGGTTATTAATACTGTCGGTCGGAAAACAGGTGGGCTCCTCCTCCTCTGATGAACCTGATTCGTGCAAAGCCTCTGAATTGAGTTCCCCGCTGTCCGTGGAGGATCCCACTTTAGGTGGGGTAATCTCACTAAGGGATTTCCTTCCCGTAATACTACTGGCTCCCCCTAGGGCTTGTAACTCCTCTCTGATAATTAGGCGAATATCTTCTGCTCTCACTGAACTTTCATCCTGAAGCGTATGGCCAATACAAATCTGACACAATCTTTTGGGATAAGTGTCCGGGAGGGTCTGGGAGCATAAGGCACATTCTTTATGTTTTGACTTTTCCGTTTTTTTGGCCTAGGGACACACAGAAAAAGAGGAGGGGAAAGGGCCATCAGCTTGACAGGTGTGATTTACAACACTCACCCAGTGAAGCTTTCCGTCAGGATGGTACCGGCTTTAAGGATGGAGGGTCCGGCTGCGGTATGGAGCGACTTGACTTTCCTCCAGTCCTGCTTGTGGAACCACTCTGATTAGAGTGTCCACTTCCACTTTTTCTGCTGCTGCTGTGATGTGGCACCACCAGTTCCTCAGGTGGGCACGAAACAGGGTCGCTTGGGGACAATATTGCTGCGCACCGGTAAGCCATATGGCCGGTGCTTTTATGCAGCTTCCCCTTTTTTTTTTTCCTTAGCTCCGACCCTGTAGTGCTAGCTTCACTTCCGGGTTCTCTGCCTCACTGCGCCTGTGCGGCCGCTCTATCCAGCGGCGTCCTCTATGGTTTTTCCCCCCTGCAGTCCAGTGCTACTTCCGGGGACCGCTCAGCTCCTGCCACGCGCGGCATTGCGCTTCTGACCGTCCCTACAACCCGGAGAGAGAGGCGACGGGACCTTTCATCCTGACCCCCCGAGGCTCCCAGCGTCACCAGGTAGGGCAGCCTCGGTTTTCTATGGTATCCCCGGAGGTCCGGGGATCACTGAACATGCGCGCCTGCTCTGTGCCGCGTTCCCCTGCCAGGAAACTCCGGACACACCCCTACCCCACAGCAGAGGGAGGCGCCATCCTGCATCGCACCATGGCTCCCGCATCCTTAAGGTAGGGCAGCCCAGCCGCGCACCCCATGTACTATGCGAGCCCGAGCTATATTGCTCCAGGCCTCGCACCACCACCTGGTCTCCATACGTCCCATCTCTGACCCTGTTGTCCTCCAGTCGTGATCTCTTCTGTGAGTCCCAGGTGGGTTTCTCCAGCCGAGGGGGAGATGAATACATATTCCCCCGACGCTGCGTCTGGTGCCGGAGCCCCTGCCGCTCTCATAGAAACTACGCAGGCGGCTATCCTAGCCCAGGCATCCTCTTCTTAGTAGGTTCCTCTTCTAGGAACAGGAAACCAACTGAGGAGCGAGGGGGGCCGCCCCTTTTATCTCTTTGTAGGTTTCCTGTTCCTAGGGGCGGATCCCCTCAGTGGGTGCTGTCGTGGCGAAGAGAAAAGCTGTGCTCCGCTGGCATGCCAATGGGAAAAAAAGGTGTGCTCCGGTGGCACACCAACGGGAAAAGGGTGTGCTCCGCTGGCACGCCGACGGGAAAAGGGTGTGCTCTGGTGGCACGCCAAAGGGAAGGCTATGTTCAGCCTTTTAAATGGAAAGCCAAGTGGTACTCATGTTAACTTCTTGCTGATAAAAAGCCCAAGATAGGTGTCTCGGTGGTAAGCAAAAGGGCCATTGCGAGTAACCCAATTGCAGGGTAAAAAGCCCAAGATGGGCGCCACGCTGGTAAATAAAAAGGTCAGAATGCACACCGGTGGCAGAATAAAAAGCCCAAGGTGGGTGTCCCGGTGGTAGCCAGAGAGCACTCCGGTGTCAGGCTGAAAAGCCCAAGATGGGCGCCTCCGGCGGTAAGAAAAGGTCAAAGTATTATGCTCTTCTGGTGGCCAACGGGAAATGATGTGCTCCGGTGGCACGCCAACTGGAAACATTGCTCCGTTCGCACACCAATGGAAAAGGGTGTGCTCCGGTGGCACGCCAACGGGAAAGGGTGTACTCCGGTGGCACGCCAGCGGGAAAAGGATCTGCTCCAGTGGCACGCCAACGGTAAAGGGTATGCTCCGGTGGCATGCCAACGGGAAAAGGGTGTGCTCCGGTGGCACGCCAAAGGGAAGGCTATGTTCAGCCCTTTAAATTATATGGAAAGCCAAGTGGTACGCATGTTAACTTCTTGCTGATAAAAAGCCCGAGATGGGTGTCCCGGTGGTAAGCAAAAGGGCCAGAACGTGTACCCCGATAGCAGGGTAAAAAGCGCAAGATGGGCGCCACGCTGGTAAAGAAAAAAGTCAAAGAATGCAACCCGGTGGCAGAGTAAAAGGCCCAAGATGGGTGCCCTGGTGGTTGGCAAACAGGCCAGAGAGCACCCCGGTAGCAGGATAAAAAGCCCAAGATGGGCACCACCGGAGGTAAGCAAAAAGGCCAAGTTTTGCCACGCTGGTAAATAAAAAAGTCAGAATGCACCCCGGTGGCAGAGTAAAAAGCCCAAGGTGGGCACCTCCGGAGGTAAGCAAAAAGGCCAAGTATTGGGCTTCTCTGGTGGGCCAACGGGAAATGGTGTTCTCCGGTGGCACGCCAACGGGAAAGAGTGTTCTCCGGTCGCACGCCAACGGGAAAGGGTGTGCTCCGGTCGCACGCCAAAGGGAAAGGGTGTGCTCCGGTCGCATGCCAACGGGAAATAGTGTGCTCCGGTGGCTCGCCAACGGTAAAGGGTATGCTCCGGTGGCACGCCAATGGGAAAAGGGTGCGCTCCGGTGGCACGCCAACGTGAAAAATGTGTGCTCCGCTGGCACGCCAATGGGAAAAAGGTGTGCTTCGGTGGCACATCAACGGGAAAAAGGTGTGCTCCGTTGGCACGCCGACGGGAAAAGGGTGTGCTCCGGTGGCACGCCAAAGGGAAGGCTATGTTCAGCCCTTTAAATTATATGGAAAGCCAAGTGGTACTCATGTTAACTTCTTGCTGATAAAAAGCCAGAGATGGGTGTCCCGGTGGTAAGCAAAAGGGCCAGAGCATGTACCCCGATAGCAGGGTAAAAAGCCCAAGATGGGCGCCACGCTGGTAAAGAAAAAAGTCAAAGAATGCAACCCGGTGGCAGAGTAAAAAGCCCAAGATGGGTGCCCTGGTGGTTGGCAAACAGGCCAGAGAGCACCCCAGTAGCAGGATAAAAAGCCCAAGATGGGTGTCCCCGGTGGTAAGCAAAAGGGCCAGAGCGAGTACCCCGATTCCAGGTTATTAAGCCCAAGATGGCCGCCACGCTGGTAAATAAAAAGGTCAGAATGCACCCCGGTGGCAGAATAAAAAGCCAAAGGTGGGTGTCCTGGTGGTAGCCAGATAGCACCCTGGTGTCACGCTGAAAAGACCAAGATGGGCGCCTCTGGCGGTAAGCAAAAAGGCCAAGTATTGTGCTCTTCTTGTTGGCCAACGGTAAATGATGTGCTCCTGTGGCATGCCAACGGGAAAGAGTGCTCCGGTCGCACGCCAACGGGAAAAGGCTGTGCTCCGGTGCACGCCAAGGGAAAAGGATGTTCTCCGGTCGCACGCCAACGGGAAGGGTATGCTCTGGTCGCACACCAACGGGAAAGGGTGTGCTCCGTCGCACGCCAATGGGAAAGGGTGTGCTCCGGTGCACGCCAACAGGAAAGGGTGTGCTCCGGTCGTACGCCAGGGAAAAAGGTATGCTCCGGTGGCACACAATGGGGAAATGGTGTGCTCCGTGCATGCCAACGTTAAAGGGTATGCCTGTGCACGCCACCGGGAAAAGGGTGTGCTCCGGTGGCACGCCAAAGGGAAGGCTATGTTCAGCCCTTTAAATTATATGGAAAGCCAAGTGGTACTCATGTTAACTTCTTGCTGATAAAAAGCCAGAGATGGGTGTCCCGGTGGTAAGCAAAAGGGCCAGAGCATGTACCCCGATAGCAGGGTAAAAAGCCCAAGATGGGCGCCACGCTGGTAAAGAAAAAAGTCAAAGAATGCAACCCGGTGGCAGAGTAAAAAGCCCAAGATGGGTGCCCTGGTGGTTGGCAAACAGGCCAGAGAGCACCCCAGTAGCAGGATAAAAAGCCCAAGATGGGTGTCCCCGGTGGTAAGCAAAAGGGCCAGAGCGAGTACCCCGATTCCAGGTTATTAAGCCCAAGATGGCCGCCACGCTGGTAAATAAAAAGGTCAGAATGCACCCCGGTGGCAGAATAAAAAGCCAAAGGTGGGTGTCCTGGTGGTAGCCAGATAGCACCCTGGTGTCACGCTGAAAAGACCAAGATGGGCGCCTCTGGCGGTAAGCAAAAAGGCCAAGTATTGTGCTCTTCTTGTTGGCCAACGGTAAATGATGTGCTCCTGTGGCATGCCAACGGGAAAGAGTGCTCCGGTCGCACGCCAACGGAAAAGGCTGTGCTCCGGTGGCACGCCAACGGGAAAAGGATGTTCTCCGGTCGCACGCCAACGGGAGAGGGTATGCTCTGGTCGCACACCAACGGGAAAGGGTGTGCTCCAGTCGCACGCCAATGGGAAAGGGTGTGCTCCGGTCGCACGCCAACAGGAAAGGGTGTGCTCCGGTCGTACGCCAGCGGGAAAAGGGTATGCTCCGGTGGCACACCAATGGGGAAATGGTGTGCTCCGGTGGCATGCCAACGGTAAAGGGTATGCTCTGGTGGCACGCCACCGGGAAAAGGGTGTGCTCCGGTGGCACACCAGCGTGAAAAAGGTGCTCTGGTGGCATGCCAACGGGAAAAGGGTGTGCTCCGGTGGCACGCCAATGGGAAAAGGGTGTGCTACGGTGGCACGCCGACGGGAAAAGGGTGTGTTCCGGTGGCGCGCCAAAGGGAAGGCTATGTTCAGCCCTTTATTTTATATGGAAAGCCAAGTGGTACTCATGTTAACTTCTTGCTGATAAAAAGCCCAAGATGGGTGTCCCGGGGGTAAGAAATGGGCCGGAGCGTGTATCCCGATGGCAGGGTAAAAAGCCCAAGATGGTTCAACGCTGATAAATAAAAAAGTCAGAATGCACCCCGGTAGCAGGATAAAAAGCCCAAGATGATTGTCCCCTGTGGTAAGCAAAAAGGCCAGAGCGTGTACCCCTATTGCAGGGTAAAAAGCCCAAGATGGGCGCCACGCTGGTAAAGAAAAAAGTCAAAATGCACCCGGTGGCTGAGTTAAAAGCCCAAGATGGGCGCCACGCTGGTAAAGAAAAAAGTCAAAGAATACACCCAGGTGGCAGAGTAAAAAGCCCTTGATAGGTGCCCCGGTGGTTGGCAAACAGGCCAGAGAGCACCCCAGTAGCAGGATAAAAAGCCCAAGATGAGTCCCGGTGGTAAGAAATGGGCCAGAGTGTGTATCCCGATGGCAGGGTAAAAAAAACCAAGATGGGTGCCACGCTGGTAAATAAAGTCAGAATGCACCCGGTGGCAGAGTAAAAAGCCCAAGGTGGGCACCTCCGGAGGTAAGCAAAAAGGCAATTATTGGGCTTCTCTGGTGGGCCAACGGGAAATGGTGTGCTCCGGTGGCACGCCAACGGGAAAGAATGTTCTCCGGTCGCACGCCAACGGAAAGGGTGTGCTCCGGTCGCACGCCAACGGGAAAGAGTGCTCCGGTCGCACGTCAACGGGAAAGGGTGTGCTCCGGTCACATGCCAAAGGGAAATAGTGTGCTCCGGTGGCTCGCCAACAGGAAAGGGTATGCTCCGGTGGCACGCCAATGGGAAAAGGGTGTGCTCTGTTGGCACGCCAACGTGAAAAAGGTGTGCTACGCTGTCACGCCAACGGGAAAAAGGTGTGCTCCGGTGGCACGCCGACGGGAAAAGGGTGTGCTCCGGTGGCACGCCAAAGGGAAGGCTATGTTCAGCCCTTTAAATTATATGGAAAGCCAAGTGGTGCTCTGTTAACTTCTTGCTGATAAAAAGCCCAAGATGGGTGTCTCGGTGGTAAGCTAAAGGGCCAGAGCGAGTACCCCGATTGCAGGGTAAAAAGCCCAAGATGGGCACCACGCTGGTAAATAAAAAGGTCAGAATGCACCCCGGTGGCAGAATAAAAAGCCCAAGGTGGGTGTCCCGGTGGTAGCCAGAGAGCACTCCGGTGTCATGCTGAAAAGCCAAAGATGGGCGCCTCCGGCGGTAAGAAAAAGGCCAAGTATTGTGCTCTCCTGGTTGGCCAACGGGAAATGATGTGCTACGGTGGCACGCCAACGGGAAAGAGTGTGCTCCGGTCGCACGCAAACGGAAAAGGGTGTGCTCCGGTGGCACGCCAACGGGAAAAGGATGTTCTCCGGTCGCACGCCAACGGGAAAGGGTGTGCTCCGGTTGCACGCCAACGGGAAAGGGTATGCTCCGGTCGCACGCCAACAGGAATGGGTGGACTCCGGTGGAACTCCAAAGGTAAAGGGTATTCTCCGGTGGCAAACCACGAAAAAGGGTGTGCTCGGTGGCAGCCAACGGAAAAAGGTGTGCTCCGCTGGCACGCCAACGGAAAAGGTGCTCGTGGAAGCAACGGGAAAAGGGTGTGCTCCGGTGGCACGACGGAAGTGATGCTCGGTGGCACGTGATGGGAAAGGGTGTGCTCCGGTGGCACGCCAAAGGGAAGGCTATGTTCAGCCCTTTCAATTATATGGAAAGCCAAGTGGTACTCAAGTTAACTTGCTGATAAAAAGCCCAAGATGGGTGTCCCGGTGGTCAGCAAAAGGGCCAGAGAGTGTACCCCGATAGCAGGGTAAAAAGCCCAAGATGGGCGCCACGCTGATAAAGAAAAAAGTCACAGAATGCACCCCGGTGACAGTAAAAAGCCCATGATGGGTACCTCGGTGGTTGGCAAACAGGCCAGAGAGCACCCGGTGGCAGAGTAAAAAGCCCAAGATGGGTGCCCTGGTGGTTTGCAAACAGGCCAGAGAGCACCCAGTAGCAGGATAAAAAGCCCAAGATGGGTGTCCCTGGTGATAAGAAATGGGCCAGAGCGTGTATTCTGATGGCAGGGTAAAAAGCCCAAGATGGGCGCCACGTTGGTAAAGAAAAAAGTCACAGAATGCACCCGGTAGCAGAATAAAAAGCCCAAGATTGGTATCCCGGTTGTAGGCAAACAGGCCTTATAGCACCCTGGTGGCAGGCTTAAAAACCTAAGATGGTTGTCCTGGTGGTAAGAAATGGGCCAGGGTTTCTACCCCGATGACAGGGTAAAAAGCCGAAGATGGGCACCACGCTGGTAACTAAAAAGGTCAGAGAATGCACCCTAGTGGCAGAGTAAAAAGTCCAAGATGGGTGTCCCGGTGGTAAGCAAACAGGCACAGAGAGCACGCTAGTAGCAGGATAAAAAGGCTAAGATGGGTGTCCCCGGTGGTAAGCAAAAGGGCCAGAGCGTGTACCCCGATTTCAGGGTAAAAAGCCCAAGATGGGCACCACGCTGGTTAATAAAAAAGTCAAAGAATGCACCCCCGGTGGCAGAGTAAAAAGCCCATGATGGGTGCCCCGGTTGTAAGAAATGGGCCAGAGCGTGTATCCCGATGGCACGGTAAAAAGCCCAAGATGGGCGCCACGCTGGTAAAGAAATAAGTCACAGAATGCACCCCGGTGGCAGAATAAAAATCCCAAGATTGGTATCCCGGTGGTAGGCAAACAGGCCTTATAGCACTCTTGTGGCAGGCTATAAAACCTAAGATGGTTGTCCCGATGGTAAACAAAAGGGCCAGGGTTTGTACCCCGATGACAGCGTAAAAAGCCGAAGATGGGCACCACGCTGGTAAATAAAAAAAATTCAGAGAATGCACCCCAGTGGCAGAGTAAAAAGCCCAAGATGGGTGTCCCTGGTGCTAAGCAAAGAGGCCAGAATGTGTACCCTGATTGCAGGGTAAAAAGCCCAAGATGGGCGCCACGCTGGTAAAGAAAAAAGTCAGAATGCACCCCGGTGGCAGAGTAAAAAGCCCAAGATGGGTGCCCCAGTGGTAGGTAAACAGGCCAGAGAGCACGCTGGTAGCAGGATAAAAAGCCCAAGATGGGTGTCCCTGTGGTAGCCAGAGAGCACTCCTGTGTCAAGCTGAAAAGCCCAAGATGGGCGCGTCCGGCGGTAAGATTAAGGCCAAGTATTGTGCTCTTCTGGTTGGCCAACGGGAAATGATGTGCTCCAGTGGCACGCCAACGGGAAAGAGTGTGCTCCAGTGGCACGCCAACGGGAAAGAGTGTGCTCCGGTTGCACGCCAACGGAAAAGGGTGTGCTCCGGTGGCACGCCAACGGGAAAGGGTGTGCTCCGGTCGCACGCCAACGGGAAAGGGTGTACTCCGGTCGCACGACAGCGGGAAAAGGATGTGCTCCGGTGCACGCCAACGGTAATGGGTATGCTCCGGTGGCACGCCAACGGGAAAAGGGTATGCTCCGGTGGCACGCCAACGGGAAAATTATGTGCTCCGGTGGCACGCCAAAGGGAAGGCTATGTTCAGCCCTTTAAATTATATGGAAAGCCAAGTGGTACTCATGTTAACTTCTTGCTGATAAAGAGCCCAAGATGAGTGTCCCAGTGGTAAGCAAAAGGGCCAGAGAGTGTACCCCGATAGCAGGGTAAAAAGCCCAAGATGGGTGTTCCCGGTGGTAAGCAAAAGGGCCAGAGCGTGTACCCCGATTGCAGGGTAAAAAGCCCAAGATGGGCACCACGCTGGTAAAGAAAAAAGTCAAAGAATGCACCCCGGTGGCAGAGTAAAAAGCCCAAGATGGGTGCCCTGGTGGTTGGCAAACAGGCCAGAGAGCACCCCAGTAGCAGGATAAAAAGCCCAAGATGGGTGTCCCTGGTGATAAGAAATGGACCAGAGCGTGTATCCCGAAGGCAGGGTAAAAAACCCAAGATGGTTCAACGCTGGTAAATAAAAAGGTCAGAATGCACCCTGGTGACAATAAAAAGCCCAAGATGGGTGCCCCGGTGGTAGGCAAACAGGCCAGAGAGCACCCCGGTAGTAGGATAAACCCAAGTTGGGTGTCCCTGGTGGTTAGCAAAAGGGCCAGAGCATGTACCCCGATGACAGGGTAAAAAGCCCAAGATGGGCGCCAGCTGGTAAATACAAAGGTCAGAGAATGCACCCCAGTGGCAGAACTAAAAGCTCAAGGTGGGTACCCCGGTGGTAGGCAAACAGGCCTTATAGCACCTTGGTGGCAGGATAAAAAGCCCAAGATGGGTGTCCCTGGTGATAAGAAATTGGCCAGAGCGTGTATCACGATGGCAGCGTAAAAAGCCCAAGATGGGTGTGATGAATGGCACACGGATCGCCACACGGTAGCCTGGGGTATCACGGCTTGTGATCCCACCGCTGCCACCAATATGATGAAGACGGCACACACACGACGGCTGCTGCCGTCCGACCCAATGTGTTAGGAATAATCTGCAGGGATTTATATTTATCCCACTTCCACTTAGGAGCTTGCAGCTCTCTGGCGCCCCCTTACCCTCAGGTCAGTCAGGGAACTGCACCTATGATACTTAGTCGCCAGACGGGCCGCTTGGATGTGTGCTGGCTATTGGGCACGCTGCAGTGAGGGAATTATAATTACTCCGGGCCGCAGCCAGGCAATACACTTATAAAACCCTCTCCGTCACTGCCAACGCCACCCAACAGGTCAACACTTTACACCCCTTCTTTTAGCTGCCACCAGCTACGATTTACTTAATGAACAATTTATCAAGAGGGTCCGTAGCAACCCCGAATTAGTAGCGTAGTACTTCAGGCACGTGCAAATTCGATTATAGAGCAGGAGAAACAAACTAATAATTTTATAGGTTTATTCCTAAAGATGCAGGCAGTGTTTATACAGTTTAAAAAGGTGTAACAAGCTGAGACAATACAGTTATGTACAATGCAGTTAAAACAAAACAGGCTAAAGGTGAAAAACTTACATGGTACTTAGGTAATTACAGGCAAGACAGGCTGGGGGGAGGAGCCACACGTCATAGTTCATTTGCAGATCTGTTAGTCACGTCATCACAGCCTGGAATGACCAGGGGGCTAGCTGCAAGACTTATACATGTGGGCTGGTGACCGGTTTACTCACAAACTATAGTATCTAGGGTGAAAAAGGAGGGCTCACTGAAAAAAACCTAGTCTAAAAATTAACTTAAATTTACTAAAACTTCCATAGAAAAGTTGCTAAAAACAATGTAATTGGGACTATTGGGTTAATATATTGTTTCTTACCATTAACCCAAAGCTAAAGCCTGGTCGCTTAATAGTAGTCCTACCCTGATATGCTCATGATACTAAATATCAGAAAACCTCATCAAAAAATATAGTGACTAAATAAGGTGCAACACAATATCATACACAAACAGCCATATAGTGCAGAAGGGTGAACTGCCCCTATCACAAAAAAGTGCCTGACTGAACTACCTAGATGCGGAGGTTGGCACCCTAAGATATAACGAGAATGGCGCCCCCGCTCGTGCGATGGCTCTCCCTCCTCTCCTATTTAACCCTATAAGGTACGATAGTTAGAAATAGAAAGCCAGATGGCCAGTTCTTGTCGCATATAAATTCAGTTTTTCATGCATAGGAGTAGGAAGATATGCAAAAATATCAGAGAAGGGATAGTCCAGTCACCACATGTCATTATGTTAATAACAAACACCAGCTGAGGTTTTGAAGCATCCACAGTAAATAGTCAGTCACATAGCAATGGTTACATAACCCATGCCGTGCTATTATCACTGATTGTAAACATTAGACACCACCACAAAAATAAATAAACAAGATGTGCAGTGCTCTCACATCATAACATGAGTTATTGGCCAGCAGCAATGAAGATATATAACAGTGAACATTCGTTCTGATATATGGCCACTATACTTATCTGAGAGTTCACTGCATTCCTGACCGAGACACCATCATGGCTTTATCCCACAGGTCAGATTTCTCATACTCTCATGTGGCTGGTGACCTCACAAAAGGGGATGATTTTCTGGCCACCTCCCAGGGCTAGAAGTTAGTTTGAAGCTCTGGAAGATCATAAGGACCATACCTCATCCAGGGAACCTACCAGAATAATGGCATATCTATCAGTGATCTTATTCTGAAATGACTGTTCTAATGAGACCAAACTCGGAAGAGATAGTCCCCTGTGCAACAGAGTATTCCATATCTCGGGTTCTGTTGGCGTTACGGGTTCACCAGTACCACGGGAACGACGCTTGATGGACGCATGATTCAAAACCGTAGCTTTAGTGTCTCTAACGTAAGCTCATACCGTGTTATGGACAGATGATTAGATTACCACTTTATAGAATGGGAGAAGAGAAAGCTGAAGCTTGAAGACAAAGGACATTCCTGAGGTGGGGCTAAAGGATAGAGTGAGCTGTACGTTCAGACAGTGAATTGCAGCGAGGCTGCAGGCACAAGGGGGAGGAGGGGGTGGCTTTGCTCTGCTGGCTAAACGATGGGGGTCGTAGTTCTTTGTGGAAAGTTCTGGAACAGCACAAGAAATGGATCTTCCAGTCCAGGGTATCATCACACCTCCCCCTCTTAGAGTGCGCTAAGGAGGCATGACCTGTTTGTAATCCGCCATGCGCACCTCAGCGGGTTCACCACGCCGGGACAAAACCATCGGCATTGGCTTGGGCCAGCATGTCCAGGAGGAGGTCTTCCTCCCGTCCTCGGGCAGGTTGCAGACCGGTAGGACGCAGGCTTCACGTTCGTGATGGGCCTTCATCATGTTGACGTGAAAGGCCTTGCGCCAACCCCGAGTGTAGTCAAGCATGACCACGTAGGTGACTGGGTTGAGCTGTTGGTGCACGACGTACGGGCCTTCCCAGGCTGCCTGAAGCTTATCCTTTGGTACAGGGACCAGAACCCACACCTTTTGACCCACCTGGTAGGTCCGCTCCCGGGCGTTCTGGTCGTACCAGTGCTTCTGGTCAGCCTGAGCCTGCGTCATGTTGTCATGCACCAACTGCGTCAAGGTCTACATCTTGTCGCGGAAGCGCATGACATAATCCACGATGGACACTTCCGTGGGGTTTGGCTCTTCCCAGGATTCTCTTATCAACCCAAGGGGTCCCGGACTCGCCTGCCATACAAGAGCTCGAAGGGGGAGAACCCCGTCGAGGCCTGCGGGACTTCTCTGTAGGGAAATAGCAGGTGTGAGAGGTACCGCTCCCAATTGCATCCCTGGGTCTCAACCAGCATGCTGAGCATCTGTTATGAGAGTACCGTTAAAGCGTTCACACAAACCATTGGTCTGTGGGTGATACGCACTCGATACCATACGCGTTACCTGCATTTTCCTGCAGAGTGCCTCCATTAGGCGAGACATAAATTGGGTCCCTCGCTCGGTAAGCATCTCCCTGGGAAATCCTACCCGTGAAAAGATGGTCACCAGTGCATCCGCCACCTTATCTGCCCTAGTTGAGGACAGAGCTACTGCCACCGGGTAGCGTAGTCTACCACAGTAAGAATGTATCGCTTTCCAGAGCTACTGGGGATGGCCAGCGGGCCCACAATGTCCACCGCGATCCTCTGGAAAGGTTCCTCTATCACTGGCAACGGGATCAGGGGAGCCTTAAGAGCAGGCCCCGACTTCTCCACCCTTTGACAGGTGATACAGGAGTGGCAGTAGTTAGTCACATCTGTCCCCATCTTGGGCCAATAGAAGTGTTGAGACAGCCGTGCCTTAGTTTTGCTGATCCCCAAGTGTCCAGCGAGTGGAATCTCATGGGCAATCCGCAACAACTCACCTCGGAACTGGTGCGGGACGACCAGCTGTTTTTCCCTCAACCACTCCTTTAGGGAATCTCCGAGTACTGTCTCCCTGTACAACCTTCCTCGTTCCCAGAACACCCTCTCCTTATCAGTCACGGAGGTGGGCGTCTCGGCGAGGTGCCTCAAGTTCTCCAGGCTCGCATCTGAGTGCAGAGCGGCCTTGAACTCCTGGCTGGAGGCAGCCAGAAGTGACGTCAGGGTTCCTTCCTCACTGGGACCTGCTCTGGGTCCACCTCTGGTTCAGTCTCTCCTGTAGCGGAGGAGGGTCCAGATGGCAGGGCGCTACCTGCGATCTGGGCACTCTGACTGCGGGTGACAGCAGCTACATATGCAGTCGCCCTGGGGATTTCTACAGACCCATCAGCCTGCGCTTCTATGGGCTCTACTTCCCCATCCACCCCCAACACTTCAGGAGCAGTGCTACTTATGGGCCAGTTACCTTCCTCGGTGGCACTGGTCAGTGACATGGCATCACCTTCCTCATGGTTTCCAGGCACCTCCCCATTTCCTTGAGCACTGTCGCTTGCTCCTGCTACGGGGTTCCTCAGCCGTCTCACTCCGCACAGCGACGTGGATGAACGCTCCTGTACCTGTGGACACATCTACCACTTCAGAGAAAGGGTTAACAGGTTCAGATGGCACAGATACATCACTTTCAGCATCATTCCTAGGAAAAGAAAGGTTATCAGTTGCATAATCACTTTGCAAAGCATTGGCAGGTAACACATTCAGTTTCCCATCATCATCAACATCATCATCATGGTTAACGTTAACCTTATTACCAAATTGGGGTGGGGTGTCAGGGACATAGTACGCGACCATCTTCCCCAGATCAGTCCCCAATAAAATATTAATGGGCAGGTTTTCGGACACCCCCACTTCCTTCACCCCGCTCCCGGCACCCCAGTCAATGAAAACCCGGGCCATCGGCAAGGGGCAGCGGACGCCCTCAATCCTGTTGACAGGGTTTTCCCCAGAATCAACTCTTCAGGGGCCGCCAGTTCGAGTCGGATGAGGGTTCGTTCAGCCCCGGTGTCCTTGAGGCCTGTGGCAAGACGGGCCCCCACGCGGATGGGCTGCACGTTGTCATCAACCCACCACACCACCCACCAAAAGAACAGAGGCGTTGGGCCCGGAGGCCTTGGCTGGGGGGTTCTGCCTCTCCGGACAGGTGGCGCTGATGTGTCCAGTCCGTTTACAGGAGAAACACTGGCGGGGCTCTGATGTAGGCCTGGCGCTGGCAAAGGGGATAGTGCTTCCAGAGGGATGGCTGGCAGGGGCACTGTGGTTGGTTGCATGCTTACCCCCTCTGTAGCGAGCGGTGACTAGCCTCCGCACCTCGGGTTTCCGGTTGGCCTCATTGCTGTTGGCGATCTGTGCTGTTTTGACCGCGTCCTCCGGTTCTCGGTCCAGGATGAACTGTCGGACCTCAGCTGGGCACAGATGCAGGAACTGGTCTTTGATCATCAGGTCCCTCAGGTTCTCAAAGGTGATAACTGACAGTCCATGGATCCACTGGTCAAAGTGGGTCCTGAGTCCTTGCACCACATCGCTATAACTGTCGTGTGGGCCACGTTGGAGGTTCCGGAACTTCTTTCGGTATACCTCAGGGATTAGCAGGTACTTGGCGATCAGGGCCTGCTTGATGGCCTCATAGTCACCATCTTGGTCTGGTGGGAGTGAAGCAAACGCATCCAGAGCTTTGCCCTTTAGCCCGGGGGGTCAAGTACCTGGCCCATTGGTCCTCAGGCAGCTGGTACTGTCTGCAGACTTTTTAAAGGCCCGCAGAAAAGTGTCCAAGTCTCCATCCTTTTCCATCACGGGAAAGTGCTCTGGCCGGGGCTTCGGACTCCGAGCGCTGCTGGGCTCACTGCCCCGGGCTGTGGGGAGTATCCCCCCTCGCTGGACCATCTCCAGCTTATGGGCTCTCTGCGCTTGGGCCTCCCGCTCGGCCTCTCGCTGGGCTTGGGCCCTCTCAGCCTCCCGCTCGGCTCTCTCAGCCTCCCGCTGGGCTTGGCGCTCGGCTCCCTGGTCGGCTTCTCTCTGGTCAGCTCTCTCTTGAGCTTGCAGGATCAGCTGCAAACGTCTGTCCTGGTCGTCAGGTGAGCATAGTTGCAGAGCCAACTGCAGAAGACTGTCCATGCTTTGGCTGACTGGTGCAGCAGCAGAGGCTCCACCTTTGTCGCTGGGGCCGGCTTCTGAGCCCCCTGGGCTCTGGGCGTTTTCCCGTTGCACCAGAGCCGCGGCCAGTTGGTCTTTATTTTTATTTGTGGCGTCGATCTGCCACAACCCGCATAGGGCAACAAGGGTTTCCTTCTTATGCTGCTTATACCAGTCTTCTCCCATCCTCGCCATGGTTGCCATTGCCAAATAAAAGATAAGGGAGGGGTAACCGCAAGTACACACAATTGTCTCAGGACTAATAAACACTGAGTCTGTTCTCCAATACTTTAGTTGCAGGGTCCCTGGAAGAACCGTGCAAGTTTTTAGTGAGAGGAATGATTGCTCAGACCAGATCACTAATGCTCTATAATCCCACCGCTCTGCCACCAATGTGATGAATGGCACCGGACCGCCACACGGTGATCCCCACCGCTGCCACCAATGTGATGAAGACGGCACACACACGACGGCTACTGCCGTCCGACCCAATGTGTTAGGAATAATCTGCAGGGATTTATAATTATCC